>JAMKCH010022248.1:0-43098 GCA_023653785.1 Ophioderma brevispina | reverse complement strand
AATTGTCTAATTTACGTTGAGAAAAAACTTGTAAAAATTAGGATTACAGTGCTTTCTTGCTGAAAGCAATGTGGCTGCATTTGTAAGCCTACAAATATATTTGTTTTGTTTTTAATTGAACCCCAAAACAATGGGTATAGACACCACGCTTTTTGCTTCTAGGCCAATTGGCTTTGAGCAGTTATACCCTCCCATGCCTTATAAAGTCATTGACCTTTGACTTGAATATCTGACCACGCAGCAACTACTTGAAGGAAGGCCTGACAAATTTTTACAATAGTATTTTGGCTGTATTCATTATAGATTAGTGGGTAAATGTTTTGTTATGGTATTGATACTTGTACAACCAACTGACGAATAATTGGCTAATTTATGTTGAGAAACGGGACAAATTTTTAAAAGTGCGTTCTTTGATTGAAATATAATTATGACTTCATTTGTAAGCCTCCAGACTGTTTTTATTGTGGTTTATTGAACCCCCACACCGTGTATAGACACCATCATATTGCTTCTAGGCCAATTGGATGAGCAGTTATAACCCTTATAGTCTGTATAAAGGAAGGGTCATTGACCTTTGACCTTGAATATCTGACCAACGCAGCAACTAGAATGAGGGACAAAACATTTTTTGGTAATTTATTTCCTATATAGGCCTACCCCGAAATATACAAGGAGTCCTTTTATTAGAATTTTTCAGGTGTATAGGACATGTGTCATATTACGCCTCTACAAGTTCTATGCCAAATTATGTCCCTCCAGCTTTCTAGATGAGAAATATTGTCTTGCAGATTGACTTTAATAACCCCAATGACTTGATCAAACACATCACTGTACACAATGTAATCTGTGTGTAATTACTACTGTCATTTGCGCGCCTTTTCATGGTCAAAAACCGCTGGTTTGATTTGAAATGGGATGCGGTCACTAGATGGGTTGATCACTCTTCACCTAACGCTAAACTATCAGCAGTCTGAATTGTGTATTTCATATTTCTATGCTTGTATTACACAAGAAAAAATGCTAACTCCCTTTTACTAGTTTCTGCTTTATTCCCAGGAATACTTTTTTTTTTTTATATACCACAAGGAGAAGTCGAATGGTTGTAACAATTCAATTCAATTTCAATTCATTCAAATTTATTTATTCCAGCAAACATATGTACTTGACAGAAATGAATAATACAGTATTTAATTCATAATACATAAAGTATAAATGCACATGTGATAACTTAGCATTGGGGGATATAGATATGTAGGACCAGTAATGGACAACCTATGGCTTATAGATATTGCTGCCCCCTGTAAACCACTACAGTAAAATATACTCAATCGTACAATAAGGACACAAGGGGGATATATAAAATAGTACATAGGTAAATATACAATAACAAAGAGTAAACACCAACAGAAACAACAAATATCTAAGGCTTACACAAACACTTTGAAACATCTCTCTTAACGGGGGGATTGGCCCGATTTAGGATCATGAAGTTTACATCTGATAGATTGGCCTTCACTCCAAAACCCAATCTGTAAAGTTTCACGCCGATATTTCAATTCCATTTTGATGCGAGAGCTTAAAAACGTGATTTGTAAGCCCCATAGAGTACTGTGTAAATTATAATTTCGACAAATTGGGATATTTTCGCTAATAACTTACCAAACCAAAATCTCGGGATATAAGTTTTCAACAGGAAATGAGAAAAATTCGTATAGCTTGACTTTGATACCAAAATGTGACCATTCCGGGAAAAAATCTGGCGGCTTATGGGGACGAGGCAATTAGAGATCGGGCCCAGGACCTTAACATTCTCACTGCTTTCAAAATAACTACAAAGGTGAACTTCGACAGGTCCCAATAGTGAATTTGATGTGGTTATGTCAGAAGACAGGAAAGAAGCAAGTGTGGAGGAGGAGAGTAGAGGGTTGGGTTTGGGATGGAGGAGGCATTGAATGGGATGTGAGTGAATCCTGCACCCCCGTTGGCGGGGGGATAAAAACCGACTTGTTGCCATTCCAAAAACTGGTTTAGTAGTAGTAGTAGTAGGTACATGTGGGTAGTGGGGACGTGGTGAAGCAAAGTAATAACCTGCACGGATATTCCGTATTTGTGACATAATAATGAGCTCCTTTGCATTATTGTTCTGATTGGCTTTAGTACTACAAAGGTGGACTTCTACCATGATCCCAATGCCCAAAGGATGACACTTGGTATGTGGATAGTAATGGATATAATACTTCATGTTTTGTGTCCAGTAATAATAACTGCATATTATGAGCTATTTTCTGTATTTGCTACCTCCCCAGGAAGATTTGTTGTTAAGTTTGAGCTTGCCCAGTATTTTTCACTATTTTTACGTTCGTATAGGTAAGAACACCTTCCCAAGCCAGAAAGGACTCAAAGCACTGCTGTTTTTGAATGGAAGCATCGGATTCACCCCAACAACACTCCCTTTTGGCAAATTAGATTGTATACAGCCACCAACAGAACATACTGCACATAATGACAAAAATGCAAGGCAAAGAAAGGAATGCAAGTGAAGAAAAAGTTGGTGATGGCATCTCTCTTGCCACACGTGAATTGTTATTGACGGCTGGTCATTCAGAATATCTTAGTCTACCTTCTAGGCTCGAGCAATCTTCCTTCACCCAGACATTTTCTTGACAAGCCCACTACATTGGGTATCAACAGAAGCTGAGAGTGACAGGTAAGCAAGTTTTGAGAACCGATGGATATGTGCAAAGCAATTATGCAAGCCCGGTGCCAATTCTTATATCATCTAGATCAAGGCACTTCAATATTGGGTAAGCATTTGATTTTGTACAAGACCGAGGACCCCTTGTATTGAGTTAGAAAAGCTGCAGACACAAGCAATGCTAACGTATTCACCGTCTTTGAGATGTTGAACTAATGATGTGATACTCATTCACAAATCATGCCGTCAAAATGCAATACGACAGGTTCGGGGCTCAGTAAAGAAGGAAGTAATCAATGTCATAAGTGTCTTGCTCCAGTGCTGCATATTTTAGCTTCAGATCTTGAAGCTGGGGTGACATGACAGCCTCTAAGAAAGTGATGCATCACCAATGTGGATTGTAGGATAAAAGGAATGTGCTTGAGTGGTGGTTTGTGGCTCTTTTCAAGGTTATGTAGTTTTTTTCAGGGGAATGGATTCATATGCAAATGAACCAAAAACAGACCAATTTCTGTAATTTTGGACAATGAAGCTATTATCTTACTAGTGTGTTTCACATGGTTGAGTTGTCTTCGTTCTTCTTTTTTTGGAATTCGAATACGCTCAACAGATGGCATTTCTGCAAAATATCTGACAACAGATCCAGTGATTTGGTAAACTGTGTTCAATTAAAAGAATAATTGACCTGACCTGTCTATGTGTTTGCTTGCCCCGATCCAGACTGTGTCACAAAATAGCGTAAGATTGGCAGTCATATGTTCACACGATTAGACTGAATTGCTCAAGTGAAATGAGATGCCTCAGTGCATCAGTAATGGTATCATCATGTGCTATTTGAATTCATAAACCAAAATTGAGTATTGGTAATATGTCAAATTTCTTTTAGTAGATAGGAAGCTCCGGAGGAACCCAAATCATCCATGCCCAATCCTCAAAAGAATTGTCCTCACACATCTGAGATCTACCAAATAGGTGATCTAATGGGACTGCATGTCTTATGATGTCAATAGCTCCAGACTTATCAGACAGCCTACCACATAACCCCAGCAAATTGCCAGCACTTCTTTTCTTATTGAAAAAACGGATCACAAGCTATCTAGACATTTCAGATAGTTCCCCATCTTGTCAGTCAGTTTATTTTTCATTTGATAATATATAACACCATATTCTTGCAAAGACTTGTGTAAGAACGAGATCAATTTCCGTTCACCTGATAGGTTATGTCTGGACCTATATCTTTCTTCAGTGAGCAAACCCATTTTTGAAACCATATCAGGCAAACTTTCAAACCTTGCTTCTTTTCAAAAACTAAGTTGTCACCCTTGGGTTGGATCTCTAGAGTGCAATTTCACCAAGGTCCTGAAGTATGGCTTCCATACCCCTTCTATCATGGCCTTGCGAGAACAATACCTTTCCCAAATTGCTACAATAAACTGTTGGTACAGTTCTGTTTGCCGTTGCGGGAAAACATGTTGGCATGGGTACACTCCACATCCAGCAACTTAGACCTAAGCTCACAGGTAGTTTGGCTAGGCTTTTCAGGCTGTGGGATGTTTCAACTCATCAAATCAATGTTGTGCAAACATGTCTTCAGTTTGAAAAGAATCTTCGATTATCATCCACCTTTTCATCAGAAAATCCCCCTTCCAGGATATACAAAATATAGCTTTGGTTAACCTAATTGAATTGTTTGAGGGCGTTCGAAGAGACAATGACCACAGCTTGATTCAATTTTTTGGCATTAATATCTGCTCTATGTCGTGTTCTGGTTTTTTAATGGGAAACTTATCAACATACATCAGACTGGCAGTATCTAAAGTTGACTCATCCCAACCATCAAAAAGTATCAATACTGGTTAAGGGTGGATGTATGTAATGTTTGGAAATCTCGTGCATTCAGGTGGTATGGGTATTGTTGTAAAATCTCTCATATCAAACTACAATCTGTTCCCTATCTGTAACTCAAGCAGCCCCTCTTCTTGAACAGTGCGATCATTTGTACAAGAGTGCTAAACTTCTCATCTTAAGAAGGAACACCCAACTCAAAAATTGTCAGTAAGCTTGAGGGATTATTTTAGACCAAGTGTCTGTAGTTTTGACATATTAAACTAGTTACCACTGCCAGATCTCCAAGTAGGAATACCCTGTTAGACAAGCCTGATGTTCTCGTTAGTGTCTGAGGGTGTAAGAGTCATCATAGTTCTCTACCTTGCCTCTCTTACGCTCCAACTCTAGATCTACAAAAATAGCCCTAATGTCCTTGTTGCATCATCGTCTTCAACAAGGCAGCCATGAAGTTGGCCCCCTTCATCTGGTCTCGGTAGTATTTAGCCAGCTCATCTTTTAAGGACTTCAAGACTTTGGGCAAGGCTCCATTCTCAAAAGATGAACCTATTGAAAAAATGTCATATTAAATATTCAACAGTCTACCATGTCTTTTGAGCAGAACCAAAACAACTAGAACACTAACGATGCAGACAGGGCTTGAAATAAGGGATTTCATATTCCAGGAGCATTTTTGGTGTTTTTAACAGTTTATACAAATGTACACAGTTTTTGTATCAGAACCAGGGGCATGTTGCCTTTTAGCAGGGGTAAAGTTTCCCCTGCTTATTTCAAGCCTTGGATGCAGAGCCTCATGCAGCGAACATAAGAGTAAAAAAAGTCAGAGATTTAAGGGATTAGCAGCGATTTGCTAATCCGAACTCTAAAAATCCATCAAAATTCATATTTTGTATTTTTGTTACTGTCATGAATATTGCAAACATAACCTGCAAGTGGTTGGCTGGTTGGCTTGAAATCCGCGTTATTAAAGACAAGGCACAAAGTACTTTATATCGGATTCTTTAATTCTAACGTGTGTACAAAATCCGACTTGAGATCAAAAAAGCCTTCTCGGTGAATATCCATATTTTAAGCGTGATATTTGGCACCATGATCAATACGTTTGACCTTCAAACACAAAGGTGGTTAATATTTGTTTTATGTTGTGCTAGCTGTAAACGCACAATCAGCTGTTTATTGTAGATTTTGGGACGCCACCGCTGGATGTCTATTTGATGAGACGGTATGACAAATTTTCTCAAATACTTCCCGTTTTTTTCACTATTTGGTGGTTTGCGTCTACATTAAAGCAGTTATCTGGATTGTAACACATTTATCCTGATTTATAGTTCAAACGAATGCGCATTTCCACATTTTTCGATTCTCTAGCAATATCGGCTGCTCATCCCTTTAACTTTTCCGGAAATTTCTGGATTTCCAGACTTTGTGGTCCCTAAATAAAAAAAATCAGAATGTTAAAAAAAAATCAATTTCTGAGATCAAAGTGTGTTAATGATAAAGTTATAACTGCATCAAAAGCATAAGTTTTAAGAACCAATTTATTTTGGAGAAGGGGTCTTTTAGCACAAAATTGCATCAGAAAATACATCCCGGGTTCACCGGATGCAAAGCTAAAATTTGGCCTTTCGTCTCGGTTCAATTCTAGATTTCCAGAAATGGGACTACTCATCTGTTACATCTCTGAAATGTTTTTGGCTTCCCGTAGGTGGCCGAAAACCAAATGCAAAATTTTTTTTATTTTTTATGTTGTAACTTGTTTTGAAAGGAGTTTCCCTAGAAATGCCTCAAATCACACCAAATGATAAGTCCATACAATTGCAAACGATATTTTTACTGTACAATTTATTAGTTTAAACAAAAATATTGTTTGTCGGCCACTTGTATTTTAATTTTTTTTTTAAAAAATCTATCTCAGGCATTTTTTTCTAAAAAAATAATGTTCTCCATTCATCAAATCCAAAAAACAAATGTGGAAAAAATGGTCTAATATCAAATTGGCAGCCTATAATGAACAAAACTTTGAGTTTCATTTTAAAATGCCACTCAAAAGGGTGTCTTCCTTACCCTTTAGATTTCTTTAAAGTTTGCAATATTACGTAGTAGACCTTATGGAAAAAAAATTCTAAAATTTTGAGCTCCTACTCCATTTTGATTTCCTGGGCTCAACACATTTGAAATTTAAAGGGGGGGGGAGTTAATGTTAACATGTTGCCACAGTCATGTTGAAATGGTTACCGAAAATGATGTTCAAAATTATTCTAAGTATTTCAGAGGGGAATTTTTTTATGTAGATTTCAAAATTTAAACTGAAAGCATATAATAGGGGGCAAGTTATACAGGGTCAAGGTTTATACAGGGGTCATAAATATAAAAGGGGGCAAAAATGTTTTTTAAGGCATACCATCATGTTCAAGTACCTTTCACGGATTACAGAAAGGTATAGTTTTGGGCCCTACCTGAGGTTATAGTACAAGAGTTACAAGGCAGGTGCGTAGCCAGCTTTTTTTTTTTCGGGGGCGCAGAGGGGGGGGGGCACATGTATTTCGCAGGGGGGGCAAGCACATATTAAATTTGTTAGGATAGTATTATGGCTATGTAAAATCACTAATTTTTTCCAGGGGGCAAGAGGGGCAAGACTCCCTGCACATGGGGGGGGGCAGCTGGCCCCCGCCCCCCTCGGCACGCCACTGGTTTACAAGCCAAATTGTTCGTCTTACTGTACAGATCATAAAATATACCAGTAGGGTTGTAATGATGTTTGATGATAATTCAGAGGGTAATATGGCCGTGGTCCACTTGGTCTATGGGAGACCACTAGTCTATCTGTAAGGAATCTATATGCATTTTTCTAATTTAGTATGACCCAATGAATTATTAAAACCAGTTTCAACAAAATCTGGCCATGTTATAAAAATGACCTGACACTTTCTTGAGCATATTGTACTAAAATAAATAGGTGGTAATATGGCAAAACTATACCTTTTTAGAAACCTTATTAGCAACGAAAGTGGTATAAATTTTAAAACAATTTAAACACTCTTAAAAATTGTTTACCCCTGTACAAATTTTGGCCCCCTTATAAAACACCCAAGAACACATTTAACAAAAGACACCATGATTTTAAAGATTATCCATGATCTCACAGAAAAAAATTGGTGTCAAAAAATTGCTATATGAAAAAAACTAATAAAACAGTAATTACATTCTCACCATTACTACAAGTGTCTATGGAGTGTTCACAGAATTGATCAGTGGCAGTTAAGTGGTCATTTTGGCCAAATCTTATGAAAATCTATTAACTTCAGTTCTCCAGCAAAAAGTAAGTCTCGTGCCGAGCAAGCTTCGTGCGCGGAGAGTGCCCATCTCCTCTTGCCTGCGTTTGGGCCAGAACGCCTCGTATTAGTTTGCTGTGGGGGGTTTGCACTCCTACATCACAGCGGAGTATGTTACTTTCCCCATTATTAAAAATGTGGTACCCATTAACACCTGGGTGGAGAGGAGTAATAAAAGTAAAGTGCCTACTCAAGGGGCACAACCACGTGGGCCACCGGGGGACTCGAACCACGATCTTTGGATTGCGGGGCAGAGCGCTCAATCCACTGGATCACACGTGCCCTCCAGCAAATAAGTGGCCCTTACATGACCATTATACATATGCTTCACCTTTGGTCAGCACATAAGGGGTGTACACAGATTTAGGATCAGTGGTCATCAAGTGGTCATTTTGGCCAATACACATGGAATCTTCTTTCTCTGACAAATAAGGTGCGCTGATTACAATAGTTGTGCACATTTGTTGCCTATGGTCAGTGCATATGGGATGTACACAGAATTCTTATCAGTGGTCAGCAAGTGGTCATTTTGGCCATAATGTTATTAAAATCTATGAATTTGTTTCCTCCAGCAAATAAGTGGCCCTTATTGTGACCTTAATGCATATGCTTTGCCAATGGTCATTGCATATGAAGTATACACAGATTTTGATAAGTGGTCATCTAGTGGTCATTTTGGCCGTTTTTGCCAATACACATGAAACCTTCCTTCTCTGACAAATAAGGTGCGCTGATTACGACAGTTGTGCACATTCATTGTCTATGGTAAGTCCACATAGGGTGTAAACAGAAGTTTGATCAGTGGTCAGCAAGTGGTCAATTTGGCCAAATCTTATGAAAATCTGATTTTGTTCTCCTGCAAATAAGCGGCCCTTATCATGACCCATTTGAATATATGCTGCACCTTTGATCAGTGTATTTATGCTGTGTAAAAGATTTTTGATCAGTGGTCATCTAGTGGTCATTTTGGCTAATACACATGAAATCTTCCTACTTTGACAAATAAGGTGCTCTGATTATGAGAGTTGTGCAAATTTGTGCCTATGGTTAGAACATATAGGGTGTACACAAAATTTTGATCAGTGATCAGCAAGTGGTCATTACAGCCAATTTCTTCAAATAAGTGTCCCTTACCATGACATTTAAACAGATGCTTTGCCTAGCCAGCAAGTGATCATTTTATCCACACGGCTAGGTTCGTGCTCTTCGAGCACAATTTGCCTCTAGTATACTTTCTGATCCTATGGGACTATGAAAGAATATGTGGCCATTTTGAAGAAGAATCAGAGCATTCTGAAACGTTTTACCTCAGATGACCTTGAACCTTTGTTTATATTTTTATATCCGCTTCTTGCCCCTTCTGCAAATACTACTTTACTTTCTAGACTTTTGACTTTCGATATGTTATTTTCTCATTTCTAAGTATAATAGCCATGATTTTTTAGGTGAGGGCGAATTTCTTTCAAAAGGGGACCTTTTCCCCATAATTGCAAAAGGGGTGGGGTGAATTTGGCAAATGTGAACTTTTTTACTGAAATTTTAGCTTTTATCAAAAAAAAAACGTAAAACCCCCTAATTTTGGCTCACTCCGGTCCCAAAATTTTTTTGGGGACTTTTAAAGCTCTTTTTAGGTGTTTTTTTTTATTTTTAATTTGGGAGGGAGGGGAATTGCCACCACTTCCCCTCCACTGGTTATGGGCCTGATAACAGTACCAAAGTTCTTTCTGTTGTAATAATTTTGAGGTCAAACCAATATTTTATGTAAATTTCTTGCACTATAGCTTTATAAGCTGTGGGCTGTGGCCATGAAAGAAAGGTTAACAATTGATAATTTTTCAGATATGCATTAAAACTAGCACGCACATTTACATCACCCTTGAACTTAAGCTCGAACAGGCATAGGTCCTGTAGGGAAGGAGGTGGTATAAATTTGCAGGTGTTTCTGGATTCATGTCTAGGGATGTCTGTTGAATATTTGGGAGATCCCACCATCCACATTTACTATGATGTAATTAATATACCTGGTAGCTCTCCTGGTACTAATCTCAACTCAATGCCTTTGACTATCTTATGCAGATCTTTGCGTTCAACTTCCAAAGCCTTCATGAAATGATCATATGCAGTATGATCCTTTCTTTGTAGAATGTCCAGCATCCTGTCCACCCTTGCAGTAATGCGAGGGTTACTCTTTATGTCATCGACATCATCACCATCTAGCACACCTCTATGTTTTAAATTTCGAAGAATGTCAGTAGGTTCAAGATGTTTACAAAGTGGTTCAGCAGCCTCTTGTAGAATTCGTCTATGCAATTCTAGTTTTTGCATATCTCTGAGCCCTAGAAAAAATAATTAAAGAAGGATGACTCGATTTTAGTATATAAAGTTAAAGGTTTGCACTGATATTTCAACCCGTTTTAGATGTGAGCACTAAAAACGTAATTTTGTCAGGCGCGGATCTAGGGAGGGGGCGGAGGGGGCACGCGCCTCCGGTAATTCTGCAAAATCTTGCAAAATCAGCCCATTTTGGACAAGTTTCAGCCTTTCAGCCGGAATCAGCCCCCTGGTAATTTTGACGTTTTTCAAATCCTGGATCCGCCCCTGTTTGTAATCCCCAATAGAGTATGTTTTGTGTAAATTAAAATTGGTCGACCAAAATGGGGCACATTTTCACTCATAACATCCAAAGCAAACATTTTAGCCCTAAGATTTCATAGGGCAAATGAGAATAATAGTAGCTTTCTTCAGATACCAAAACTTAGACCACTTCAGGTAAATCTGTGGTTCTGGGGACAAGGCTATTAGCGATCAGACCATGGCCCTTTAACACATTTTTTTGCCATTCAGCAACACATGCTAATATTTTCTAATAATATGATTAATACCTACTCGCTTCATTCTAAATATTCCTCTTCACTATACCTTCTATTCAGATTCTGTCACGATGCATTGAAAAAGTTGTCCATAGTCAATCTTCAGCGGTAGTTAGAGTCATGAACATTGAACAATTGGTGCAATTCTTTCTACTCTGAGCATTATTCCTTAGATAAAAAACAGTTTGTTTTGCCATAATCCAACTGTCCCTAGACATCCTGTTGCTTCAAATTTTTTGTGTCGCCCTGCATTAGCAAGAAAGACACATAGGGATTACTATTGTCCACTGTAGTCTGTTGTTGTTGTGTGTCGCCTGCCTTAGCAGAAAGACCACAATAGGGATACTTGGCCCTGTATTCTGTTGTGTTGTGTCGCCTGCCCCTTAATGACAGTGTCAACCCTGTAGATTCTTGCGTACTATTTTGGTTTGTAACTTTGCAATATTTGATATTGTATGTAAAGGATACATTTCTAAAAGCAAATTGGATGATGACCCCGATGGTGGCATCAATTACTGTAACACTTTCCGTATTTTGGAGAAAAATACAAAACATGATTTGCCCAAAGTTTTCAGACAGCATAAAAAACAATTTGAATTTTCATGATTTCTTATGTTAATTTTTATCAACAAGACAAATTGGTCTCAGTGACGGTTTTTTCATTTTCTTAAAATAGAGCTTACTTTTTCGAAATATCAGGGCAATGGTCACAAAATCGTGATTTTTACCTTTTTTTTCCAAGTTTGAGTATATATTGGAGAGTATCTTTAGTTATAAATCGAAAAATGAAAATTGAAAAACCGTCCCGGGAGAGAAGACCGACTGCTATCGTAGGAAGTTAAACCTTAACCTTTTACTTCAGTATTTTTGGAGTTACTTGTCTGAAATTTGCCACATTTTGCGAAATTGAACATTGAGAAATCCGTGTTTTAGTAAAAAGGGACTTTCACACCATTTCCAGCTGTCTCTTTCTCAAATACTTTATCTTTGAACTTCAAAATTGACTGTTGTGCAAGTGATGGCAAATACATCTTTATGCACTATTGAATCAAACATCCTTTGTCTCTACGTCCAGAAAATCAGAAGAAATTGAAATTTCATCTGGTTTAAATTACGCTTTTGTTTACATTTTCAATATTATTTTTCGTTTTTTTTCCAAGATCGTTCGCGCAAAAGTACATTTAAACACACTCGCACGCTTCATTACGCAGTAAAAATCACCGCGCGACGCGATGCGGCGCCTTGCGACTGACGGCTAAATGTGCTTAATCCCCAGCCATTAAGACATGGGGTTTTGTGACTTTAAATGGCAAATAGTTTGTTTTAAATTGGCAAAAAATACGCTCAGATTTTCTGCAGTGGATACCTTTGTTGGACGATAGAACACAGGTTGATGTTTTAAATGGTGCAAAAATCCGAAATTCGTGTGAAACAAAAGCACTAGGGTTGACACTACCCTTAAGGCAGAAAGACCATAGGGATCACTTTGTCCACTGTAGTCTGTTTTTTGTTGGATGCTGTTGTCTGTTGTGAAAAGGGTTAACACCTGTATATCAACATACTTTGATGGTTTTAAACCAATTTGGGTCACAGTGCAACATGACATCCCCCATTTGTTTTGATAAGTCAAAGGTCACATACCAAGGTCAAGGATCATGTGAGGTCAAGTTGTAAATAGGCTGAAAATGTAAAATTAACCTCATTTGATAGTTGAAGTTCAAATTGGAACCAAACTTGAGTCCATAGGTGCAACATGGGATCCCTCATTTGTTGATGAGGTCAAAGGTCACAACATACCAAGGTCAAAGGTCATGTGCGTCAAGTTGTAAGATAGGATCCTGAACATGTAATTGACTTCATTTGAAAAGTTGAAGTGCAATTGGAACCACTTGGTTTATGGGTTTACATGCAAATCCCTCCTTTGTTTAGAGTCAAAGTCATGTGAGGCCTTACGTTGGACAGACCGCGATGGCAGGCGACACAACGGTCCGAGGAAACATGTTTTTTTTAATGCAGATTAGCACAAAAAATAAAAAAAAAATATCTACTGCACCAACCCATGAATTTTCATTTACATATACCAACACAAGAAAAAAAACATCAAAACAAGCGACAAACAACTACAAGTAAAAATAAAACACCACTAATATTGTTCTCAGTTACAGCAAATAAACATGCATATCATTAGACCTTATTGGTAGTTGAAGGAGCAGTAGTCAGATCCCTAACCTGAGCTTCCCTCAACATTAGAGCTTTTCACACTTAGCAGATGATCAATCGAATTTGTGATTTGTACAGTTTTGACTAATTTTTTTAGACCATATTGCTGCTTGAGTAGAATGTTAGTTTTGTAAAAGAACAATTTTGCCAAAATATCGCAAGCAATTTAGAGAATGTTTTGCACCACTATTCCAAACAAAATTTAGAAGTATACGGCATGTCGACTGGTGGGGAGGGGTGGTAAATTTAAAGGAAAAGTCAACAATGTGGATACAACCCCGGGAAATAATAAATCAAAACACAAAAGGACATGATCGATTGGCCAGATGACGGTTAGATGGTGCATATGCTGTACACACAGCTGTTGACCCCCAAATACAATGTCTCTCTTATTTTAGAGAAATTTCAAGCAATGGTGACAAAATTTTGAAAAACTGAAGTAACAGGCAAGACCTATTACCAATAATCAGAAAAATCCATTGCGGGTACTCTTGCCATACAAGCCTACACGGATCATGATTTGTATATTATGTGCCACTTCTATATGCCTATCCCCATAGAAAGACATGTAAAATTATATTTTTATGAGAATCAATTTTACAATGAAATTTCAGTGGGATAAATAATCCAACTTAGTCAGTTCAAAGTGTGTCGCCGTTGATATGTATTGTGTTATTCTTGTTTTATAATAAAGAGACTTTAAAACAGCTGTGTACATACACTCATCATGTGCTGTATAAGCTTATCATGGATGATGCACTTAATTCCAACAGAAGACATTACCAGAATATGCGTGACACGCTTTTAAAAAAATTATTGGTAAAATCATGATCAACAGAAAATGTGTTCCTATTAGAATCTAAGGGTTTGGAGTTTGAAGGGTGAATGATGAAATCTCTGGAATGAAATTATCGATGGAAGTTTGACATAAAATACTCACCTTGCACGTCTGTGCAAGGGTGGCCATTTTTGGCCATCGGAGAAATTCCCTATGACTAGCCTCGTGTCTACAAGCTGAATATTCAGATGGTTGCAGACAAAAGTCACAGTTATCGCACTGAGGTGTGCGAATTGTTAAGGCAGTAATATGGAAAATTTATTACTGATAAATGATTTCTTTTGATTGGCAAACATAATCCAATGCGGCACACTTCAATCGCTTGCATTTTTTATGAATGAAGAGTTGTTTAAAGCCGGTTCACATGGTAGGAATAAGTTGACACCACACATTTCATATTGGTTATTCTCATTTTTATCCCCCTGGCTTGAAAAGCAGAGGGGGATTTTGCGATAGCATGCATGTCTGTACGTTTTTCACATCTCCTTCAAAAAGTCTGTCCGATTTAAACCATTATTATGTTTTGAGAATCTTCCGTCCTATATTACTCTACACATGGTAGAGACCCAATAAAAATGAGAGTTCAGTCATCAAATGCCAGCAAAAAAACCTGGGTGCCCAATTTTTTCACCACTTTCGATTCCAATCACCTATCCCTATACTGCAACTCAGCTCTCACTGTAGATTAGGACTGTCCACCCTGGTGATGAGAATATATCCATATTTATGCACTTGCTGACTGATTGGTTGATGCAATTTAAGGATGTTTCATTTTGGTGGTGGGGGTGGTCATGAGTTAGTCTTTCTTTTTTTGGTGGTTCCCAGTATTTGTTGGTTTTCAGTGTTTAGTGGTTCCCAGTGTTTGGCGGTTCCCAGTGTTTGGCGGTTCCCAGTGTTTGGCGGTTCCCAGTGTTTGGCGGTTCCCAGTGTTTGGCGGTTCCCAGTGTTTGGCGGTTCCCAGTGTTTGGCGATAACCAGTGTTTGGTGTTCCCAGTTTTTGGTGGTTCCATGTTTTGGGTGGTTTCCAGTGTTTGGCGATAACCAGTGTTTAGTGTTTCCCAGTTTTTGGTGGTTCCATGTTTTGGGTGGTTTTCAGTGTTATGTGGTTCCTGTTGTTTAATGTATTTTAGTTTTAATGCCTGGCTGGGCCCATGCCTTTTATGGTTCTGGGTGTTGATGGTTCCTGGTGTAAGGTGATTTCATGTCTTAGGTGGTTTCCACTTTTAGGCGGTTCCATGTCTTGGTGGATCACATGTACTGGGTGGTTACCAGTGTTTGGTAGCGGACAAGATAGCTCAATCAGATAAGCGCTCGACTCCAGTGTATGCTCATCCATGCGTATAGGCGTATGTTCGAGCCCTGTGAGATTCAGCTATCTTGTAATTTCCCTGGACAAGAAATTAACCGCTTAGTTGTCCCGATTTACCCATGCGATATTTGGGAAGCTGGTCCCGGCTGCGATGGTTATCTCGATGTATGTTTGCTGATAAGGGAAAGCGCTGATCCCGATCTGCTGCATCCCTTGAAATGATGCTAAATGGTTTATGGTATGGTTGGGCCACAGTGATCAGCGGCCATTTGTGAAAGCGCTTAGAGGCCAATAGCATAAGGCGCTATATAAATCTCTGCTATTATATTATTATATTAGTTGGGGTCTATGGATTGGATGAAAATTTTTTGTCTTAATTTTTGTCTCATCGTGTGTCACCTTTATTATCCTATAGCAAAAGCGTCTTCGTCGCGGCCCTGGTACAGCATATCGGGCAGTTCATCTTCGGTTTTATTTTATCTCCTATAAACTGCGGCTAGGCTCAATTAATTTTGCGTTTTATATTGCTTTAAGGTTTTAAATTGGTTATATTTGCATTGTTATATTGATCAGCTGTCTATGCCATTATACTTGGTCTTTTTGAAGGCCGGAATTTAGACGTGTTCGCTGACCTTGACTGCTGAAACACAGCTCTGATCCTTTTTACAAGCACTTCTTGTATAAAGCGATCGTAATTGAAGTCTTTGTATTAACTATCTGTAATTTTATTAAGAAATTGTAATTTAATTCTTAGTGAAACACAGCTCTGATCATTTTTACCAGCCACTTCTTGTAAAGCTATTGTAATTTGTATTCTTGTAATAAACATATCTGTAATATGTATTTAAGAAATTGTAATTTAATTCTTATTTAGCTTTCTGTAATTGTAGTTGTGGGGGATATGATTATGAAATCATTAGACAGAGAGAGCCCATCGGGGAGGAAAGCACATGAAACGTAGAATCATGCAGTAGTGCCGTTAGTCACCAAAACATTCAACAGGAATGATCGTAACCCTACCATTCCACATTCGCGGGCCCAACACTGATAATTTAAAGCCAGATAATCTACCATCCAGGACCCTGGACAGCACCTCAGCTAGTCCAGACATTCTAAAAAACCAAAAATGATCCCCATCTGATGGGCGTCAACACGGAACTCCAGCAACATCCGCGACATTCCTAAACATAATGCAAATTTCTCAACATCCGTCAATGACTGTTCTGTCAGTAAAAAGATGTCTTATTTATGATGACATTATTGAGAAGATGTGTGGAAATTTTTGTGATAACTGAAACCTGGTGGCTGAAAGCCGATCCTGTGGTCATTGCTGAGATGCTGCCTGCGGGATATTCCTTCCTGCAATTTCCCAGGAAGTCTGATGGACCATGGTGGTGTTTGGATTATCCACAAAACTTGCCTACACATTTCAAAATAAACACCCAACATTCCATTAATAACATCCGTCGTTTTGACATACCTTGGTGGTAATAAAACAAAACTAAGTGTTAGAACTCATCCCTGTGTATCGTCCACCACCTTCCAGGGCAAATGGTCTCAAAATAAGGCAATTCTTAAAAATGATTTGATCCTTTTCCCTTACTGAGATTGCTCTTGTTCCGGCTAAAACGATACTGCTGGGGCTGTGTGATTTCAACTTGCCATGATGACCTCCCCGCTAAACCGGAGTCTATTCATTTTTTGGAGAATTCTGGCTGCTAATGGTTTTCATCAGCAATATCTATGGCCCTAACCCAATAAAGATGGTCACAACTCTGGACCTGATCCGATCTCGTCGTGAAGATGGATTAATTTGCTGGGTGGGACCTCTTGCCTTGGCTCGGGTCCTGATCATGTTTTGATTATTGTACGATTAGCAGCCATAACTCACCACTCATGAGACCTATGTGCACCATCAGAAATGAAAGAATATTGGAGACTTCTTTTCCTCAAATGACCTTTCAATCCATGATTGGCAGTCTCGACCTCGTGAGAGCTCGTTGATGGGTTCTTGGGAAAATTTGAGGAGTCTTTAAATTAGTGTACTCGATCCCATGCACCACTCACTCAACAGCGTTCCCCGCATTATTGACCCCAATCACCTTGGTTAAAATAAGAATTGATGATTTCCAACGTAAACGTAGACGTTTAGAGAGATAAATGTGTAAAACTAGAAATGTGTCGATCTGGATGCTTACAACTGTACAATCAGGCATTGACGGGTAACTCATTATCACTGCTAGGAGGTTTTACAGGAACAATTAGAAGCATGCTAACAACAAAACCATGTTTGCTACTCTGAATAGCTTCTGAAACCAAACTTAAAAACAACTTCATACTGTAGTCAGCTACTGAAATTTTTTTTTTTTTTTTTTTGTTTTTTTTTTTTTTTTTTAATACTCATTTGCCAGGTTTTTCACTGACAAGGTATAGCACAATCATGACGTGACATTGATAATTATCCAGGTCCCAACTCGATTAAATGATCCAAGCGGGACATTACTTGATGAGACTGTCCAATTACAATGATTTAATTAATAATCCAGTCACTGTTGAATAGGTAACAACCAAAGGTGATTATGCAACTCCATCAAATCATGTTCCTTTATACAACCATTCCATTGGTGTTACTTAGGGATAATGTTGCAACTCTGGCTGAGCCATTAACACTGATATTACACGTCTAATCCACACGGTGTTTTCCCAGCTAAGCTCCGGACTTCCGTGACAACCAGCTCAAAATCCTTCCCTAGACAAGAGGTGCTCAAAAACTACGCCTGTGTCAAATATTAGCTGGGTTTAAGTTTATGGAGAAAATAGTGAGTGCCCAGATAAGGATCATCTTGTCTCAATTGACTTAAGGGACTTTATAGGCATTTAGAGACGAGCGTTTCAAGGCCGGCCTTGCCAAGCAAATGAATGAATACCGCGTCCAGGGTATGTTTTAAAATTTTGCTCGAGACGCAAGTCACTGAAGTTGGACAGTTTCACACCGTCACCGAAAGATGGAGGGGTTACTTTGCCACGCACTCACGCCCACTATTCCGGCTTTTTGTTACACAGTGGTTGTTAGCTTCCATAACCACTTAACGAAGTCACAATAGATGATTATACTGTGAAGTGCTTAAACTCATATACAATGTAGATAAGTAGCAATCGATCAAGAGTAAAACCAGTTAAAACACTTCTCTGGTGGTGACATGTTTGCATATGTTGGATTTATTGCATAAGTTATTTCCGCAGCTACTACAGTTTTTATCTCCATGGGAAAAAAAAAAACCAAAATGGGCAATTGTCCTTCCATCTAACGCTAATAATCTCGCGCCTACAGCCTATGCTTGTGGCGCTTAATAGTTCTGTTTGACAGTGCAGTGCGGTTATTGGTTTTTAAAACAAATCGCCAACTTTGAGAACCATTAACAGTCATCTCCTCTGCTTTTTTGAAATCTTTCAAAAAATCTTGGTAGGGCCTTTCCATTTCCATAAGCCGTGTGGTCCAAATTTATATTATATTTACGTCTAGTCTTTTCTTCTGGCACATTTTTCTTATTCGATCGTTACAATACATGTTAGTCTGCCAGGGTTTTTTTTTTTGCATGACAACCTCATAATAAACTACATTTACTTCGTGTATTGACTTTGCCATTTTCAACAGCTTTCCAGAAGGTTGAAGAAAATAATGGTAAGAAGTTAACCAACTAACGCCCCGTAAATTCCTAAATTGTTTTCTAAATGTTTTTAACAATTTGAGAATTTACCGGGCAGTTTTACCGTGTTTTCCAAAATTCTTAAAATACGGTCCATTTGTCAGGAATATATATACACAATTTGTACCGTGATTTTTTCGCCACGAATTCACGGTTTCCCGTATTTTTCTTTCCGCAGTTATTGTTGATTTCCATTTTCCGGTTCTTTTTAAAACAGCGCACTTTAAAGAAAACAAAAATCAATTAAAAATTTAGCTTAAAAATTAATAATATAATATAGTGTCTTAATATACATTGGTTTTCATTATATGATTCTGTATAATACTCTCAACTTGCACTAGCGTTTGTAATCACAAAATAACAATAACCAAGTTCCACTTATAACGAACAAGGGATCAGATCATTTGACACGCAATTCGGGCACGCCGGGGTGAACACCCACCCACCTCGCAGCCACATTCGGAACGGGGCCGCTGCCAAAAACCAGCGCAGGTCAGCAATTAGCTAGCCGACTAATGTATCAGTACGTTTTTTTTAGCGTGTTTATGTATAAATCGTCAGCCAAAGTATTATTAGGTTATGTACATGGTTGGGAATCACGTATTATTTTACAAGGATGATTATTGCTTAACTATATTTAAATTAATGGCAGTGTTAATTTATATATTATTAATACAAAAGCGATAGGAGTGCACCACAATCAGGACTCCCGATAGGCCTATTTGTTTGAAATAACCGACATCGATTTTGGCCGTGTGAAGTTTATGTAGTCCCCTCCAGGATTTTTTGCATGACAACCCTCCATAAATAACTTACATTTACTTCAGTGTATTGACTTTGAACTTTGCACATTTTTCAGTTTTCAGAAGGTTGAAGGAAAATATGGTAAGAGCAGGTAACTTTAAACCTCCCCGTAAATTCATATTTTGTTTTCTGAATTGTTTAACATTTATATTTACGGGTAGTTTACCGTGATTTTAACAGGAAATTCTTAAATACCGGTCAATTTGTCAGTGAATATATATAACCATTTGTACCGGGATTTTTCTCCCACGAATTCACGGTTGCCCGTATTATTCTTTTCGCAATTATTGTTAATTTCCATAGACGGTTTTATTTTTACAAGCGCACTTAAGAACAAAAAATCAATTTAATTAGCTTAAAAAGTAATAAAGAATATATAAGTGTCATTATATACATTGGTGTTTTTTCATTTATGATGATATCGGTTAATACTTCAACTTGCAAACATAAATATAATAAAATTAAAAAAAAAAAAAAAAAAAAAAAATGGTAAGATAAGGTAAACTCCCCGTAAATTCTAAATTGCTTCTAAATTAATTAGAAAATTTACTGGGAGTTTACCTTCTCTTACCATATTTTTTCCTTAAATACGATAGTCCAACATGCGGCTATTGGATGGCAAATGTTTGTAATAAGAAAAGAACAATTCGCAATCAATATAATCCGCTTCACGACAAATAGCCCTCGATTTGATCTTGAAGTGTGGCACTCAATTAACTTCGCCAGGACCAATATTTTCTCCGGGGATCGTCGTGCGGGACGGCCCTTCCCACGTCATCAATGGCAGTTGCTCGTCCAGGTCACCAATTTTTTGCTCGCTCGTCCAGCACTACGGGA
Organism: Ophioderma brevispina; assembly: GCA_023653785.1. Classification (NCBI taxonomy): domain Eukaryota; kingdom Metazoa; phylum Echinodermata; class Ophiuroidea; order Amphilepidida; family Ophiodermatidae; genus Ophioderma; species Ophioderma brevispina. The sequence continues at coordinate 22,641 of JAMKCH010022248.1, read as the reverse complement.
GCCGTTGCTCGATCGTCCAGCCCTTGCACGTTCTACATGTATCATTCCCCTAACTGAGAAGTTTTCAGTCACTTTACAAAGAACGACACAAGCACGAAACGGCATATCTGCGTGTCAAGACGATATCCCTCAATGCAATATCACAACGTAAATAGCAGTTGCTATTGTGCTGCTAGAATCTTTCTGCGCTTTTGATAACTGTATGATCAGCCATTCTTTTGGATAGGTTTACGCAATACTTTCAAATTAGGTACTTCTGGGCCTTACAGTGGATCGGCCTTACCTGCATAAAAAACCGCTCTTTTCGTGTGCACATTGGGGACGTCACTTTCAACAAGCAATCATCCTCCCTTTTCGGTCTCCTCAGGGTTCTGTGGTCGGCCTCTATTTTTTCATAATGTAACACATACTGTAATCGCCTCAATCAACATCCGGAAAGCAACAATATTGCTTACCACATGTATGCTGATGATGCAGCTCTATTTGACATTGATCCTAAGCTTGATGGTGATCCCAAACAATGCTGTCAAAAGACTCTCTCTTTGTTAATTGATGAAATCAGAATGAGTGGATGCGCGTCAACTCAATTGAATGATGAAAAAGAACAGAATTTTTCATCGCATGTTCATCCTTTTACACAAGTCGCCTCAAGATATTACCATCAGGGTCCGGGACAGTGGATGTCCCCCAGTCCTCGGCAATTGGAAACCTTGGTGTCGTGTTTTGATCAGACAACGTCTAGACTGAAACATGTAAAGGTCTCAATTAAAGTCTGTTAAACTTCCACCTTCACCTATTTCCATTTGAGAGTTGTCATCATCTCGTCCGGTTACTGATTTTATCTCGCATTATGCCAATATTGACTATGCCAATTCACTTTTGTATGGAATGTTCGGCCAGAGACGGAGTAAACTTCAGATTTTGCAGAATAGATCAGCCAGGCTGGTGTTCAATCTGATAGGACAAAAACCACCACAACCACTCCTTAAGAGCTCCATTGGCTACCAATTAGTGAGCTTGTTGTCTTTAATAGCCTTATGCTTCTTACTACAAAAGGGCAGTTTCCGGACATTGGCCATCTTACTTGTCCGAATACCACGAATACCTCTCTTTGTATATTCCTGGCAGGCCAGGATTGCGATCTGCAAATGAACAAGACGCTTCCTCACTGTATTCCCGCACAAAAAGGTCATTGGGTGACCGGGCCTTTCAACAATGCGGTGTGCCCCTGCCTAATTGAACTCTTATGCCTATCTGATCGCCACTCCAAGTCCATTGTTACTTTTTAAGAAAGCTCTAAAATTTCCCCCGCCAACAAAAATCTATTTCCTAATAGTTGATTCGGTGCTTAAATTAGTTTTTTTGTGTATTTCCCTCACCTGATATTTAATTGTGCAGCTGTTTTCTTTTTTATTTTAAAGTTGATGTTAATTATTTTCTCATGTTCTCTTTACAATACCGTTTGTTTTACGATTTTTGAGGCTAATAGTAATTACACTCTCTATTTTAGTCAAAGCGGTTTGACTGTGTTTGAGAAGGCGCTATCAAATGCCGTTTGTATTGTATATATTCCATACTTTTTGCTGTTTTTTCAGTTGTTTCACGTGTCTATTGATACTTTATAATTCGTCTTGCATATTCCCTGCATCTCTTCTATAGCTTATGGTTTCTTGTAGTTTTGACTCGGCTGTGTCCCAGCTAAATGAGGGGGCTGGATCACCTCACACTCAGCAAATACTGCTGTATGTGGATTTATTGGAGCAAAATGAAATGTGGTTATAATATCAGTGACACAATATTCTCAAAAACATAATAATGATAAAGGGATGTCTTTTTGTCCAATACACATTTATTGGTCTCGCCATGAATTTGAAAAATATTGGGGCTCGACTTCGTCTCGCCCAATATTCTTTCAAACTCATGGCTGACCAATAATTTTGGATTATTGGACTCAATACTCCCTTTTATACCATACTTGGGTTACATGTTCAATAAGGGGTTCCTCAAATATGTTGGGTGGTTTTTAAATTTAAGGGGCCCTAAGGGAAGCCAAGGTCCAAAGTCATCTGCGGTCATATTCCAGACTGCCTCTTGCCAGGGATTAACGCAATTTTACTTTCAGTAGTTTTTGTATAACCAACATTTACTCATCGCATGGACCACTGTACATTCTTAAATTATACACATTTTACTGCATATATGTACCTCCTTTTGGGGACCAAGTTGTTCCCTCACCAACAAGCTGTTATGGTCATGTATCTCCAATGAACCCGACTATAGTTAGTAGAAAGTTGGTCACTACTTCTCTCTGTATATTGAATTTTGGCCGTATCCCCCTTGCTCACACTTTGGGGCCCTATTACCAACTGAGTGGTTCACGCCTCCTAATACAAATATGAAACAGAACAATTAAGAAAATCATTTGGGATTGGAGCATAATTCCCCTCCCTACAAAACTAAAGAAATTGCCATACCCATGTAGATTCATTCTATCAGCACCTAGTTTGATGTCCGCCAATTCACTTGGCTATGTGTCCGGCATCAGCTTTTGCGACTAGAAAAGTTCATAAATCATCACATAAGCGGATTTTTCCCCTCGCGTCTGCAAGAATTTGAAAGGAGTTTTATCAGGGGATAAACAACTACCATACAATTTGAACAAGTCTGTCGCCCTGATAGCACAACCATTGCACCTAACGACCACCATGGGTTTTGTGGTTTTTATACCTGCGACTAAGTACGGCTCGTGGATCCGTGTGCATACAGACAACCAGGGAGTGTAATCCAATTTTATACTTTTTTATTTTTTAATCTTTTTCTACACGGGAGCCCCTTCAAAATGCTAAGTACTGATTTCAAATTCCTGCAAACACAGTGTTCAAAATCATTGAGAAGAAATGTCAATATTCAATACCACAGTGTGAAAAATAAGTATGAAGTTTGTCGGTTCTTACGCAGACAGCCTTGACCAGCTAGATTTGCCTATGCATTTTTTGTCGGGGTCGCCGGTTGCGACCCGACTATAGAAATCACTATCAACTCTGCCCTCAAAATTGCAATGATCTCTTCTAATCTGAAAGCATATAGGATCCCCTGTCTGAAGGGCATTTCATTAACTGTTCTTTTATGGAAATGATCTACGTCCTACTATTACTTTTGGATTTGCTAGTGTTGGGTGTGTATTGCGATGCATTTCAGACAAAGAATAAACCTTATTGCAGGTTTCAATGGTCCTTACAAAGCATTTATTGATTTAGGTCTCCTGCCAAGACTCGGCTGGGAATGAAAGTTTTGGTTAAACGTTGCAGGGATAGATAAAAGGGGGGTAACAAATAGAGATATATAAGTAATAAATTAATCAGGCCACGTAGAGTTCACTACGTAGATTGGAACTTTTACCATACATGTGGTATAGTATTTGTAAGATGTAAATTTTAGTAACCTCTTATTTGATGACCAGGAGGTGCCAACCTACCTTAAATTAAAGCTTATACCTTAGGGATAGTTTTAACACTTTGCGCCCAATTGGGCGCCTTTTTCTATTTTCTTGTATTTGAAGACAGAATGTTACGTTTAAACCTACTTTAATTCAAGCTTATACTTGAGGACATCTTGCGCGCCAATTGGGTGTTTTTCCTATTTCTATTCAAAATGAACAGAGTTTTACGTACATCAAATTAAATCTCGTAACTCGATGCAGTTTTTTTACATATTTTGCGCCCCATTGTGCCGCCTTTTCTATTTTGATTTTTTGACATGACATGAATTTGTAACATATTTTAAGAAAGCTTTAACTTGTGGGGATTCATTTAACACATTTTGCGCCCATTGGGCGTTTTTTCTATTTTCTTATTGAAATAACAGAGATCGATTTTTTACATACAATCAAATTAAGCTTGTAACTTAGGAAGCAGTTTTTTTACCTATTTTTGCGCCATTGTCCCCTTTTCTTTTCTTTATTTGAAATGACCGGAACGTGTAAACCTACTTTTAAATTAAAGCTTTTACCTTGGGATTCATTTTTAGACCATTTTGCACCAATTGGGTGTTTTTTCCTATTTTCTTTATTTGAAATAACATGAGAGTTTTACGTACATCAAATTAAAGCTTTTTAAAAACTTGGGGATGCAAGTTTTTACATATTTTTGGTGCCCAATTGGGCCCGTTTCTATTTTCTTAATTTTGAAATTAAAGGAAGGTGTAACCTATTTTAACTTAAAGCTTACAACTATGTGAGGTCCAATTCACACAACACCCAAGGCAAATGTCAACGGGAGATCAAGTTTAACAGGTGATTGGTCTAAATGCATCTTATATGCTCATGTATCAACATCTACTTTTAAAAAATCAGTTATGAGATTATTTTTCTGTTCTGTAATAAAAGAAAGTGTCAACCTTTAAAATAGAAAACCATCTACTCTTTTTAAATGCTTTTTATTTGTTCTTATTTCTGTAAAATTAGGCCTGGTGACCTGACACAGTTTTTTTTTAAATACTTGTTTGTATCCTGCTCAGCATCTCAGCCTGCCTCTATTTTAAAAAAAAAAACTCTATATGGAACAGTAAAGTGTTGGTGGTGGGATTGGTGATGTGGTCTGGTATTGAACTTTTGTAAACTCCCTGCACTACTGTGTATCTTTTTGGTATTACATGACTGATGTTTCCTACTCTGGCTTTGCAGTGGTGTACCTTATTACAGAGGGACAGGAATTTCCCAAGGTTGTTTGAGTCAATCCCCAATGCACATTTTTTTTGAAAATTTCACCTCAATAAAGTGTTATGACGTCTCGTAGACGTCTAAGGTCAGAAATACCTTCACAAACACAAATAATGAGCCTTGTCCAATGATCTAAATTTTATATAATATAACAGATTTTTAATGATTTTGTAATGGTTCACAGAATTTGGTATGTCCAAACAAACTTTAAAATAAAATTTAACGCTCAATATTTAAGGATTACAATGTATACTTATTGGTAAACAAGATGTCCATTAATCTCCAGCAAGAAGCTTTTGCAGTTCAAACCTGATGCTTTTCCTCACAGCGAAGATCCAAAAGGACAGCATGCTAGTCACAATTATACAAATCCTCAGGTAATCTCCATTGGAATCTTCTTATTCCTGAGGTATACTTTGTCAGCAGTTTCAGATGAACAAGGTTTAAATGAAGTCCCTCGATGCTTAAATCCACAGTCTAATCAGTCCAAGAAATCACACATTTTCTATCTGTCCAACCCCCCCAATTTGGAATCCTATTTTTGATCCCAGCACTTCTGCTTCAAAGACGACAGTAGAATAATTACAAGACTCGCTCACATGGAATTAAATATAAATAAATCCTGGCACTGTGTGGAGCTTAAATCTACTACCATTTTGTAAGATCAAAACTATATCTTCTAGCTTTGTTCGAAGTGATGCTGGCAGAGAGTCCTTCCAGTGTTAGTATTTAACTACTCACAGATAGATTCCCCTTTCTAAACAATAATCAGTACATATGTCTTATGCATAAACATAACCTTACACTAGCTGACGCAATCGGAAATTCATCACCACCCGAATTACAATCACTTCATATATATAACTCTATTGGGGGAATTCCAGATCTTGCAATGCTTTGATCTTTTAAAGCCTAAACAAGCTTCTAAGTTAAGCATCCTTAGGGAATTCCCCATTTCCACCTATTGTTCAAATCTAACAGGTGGCAACTTAGCAAAACAACTCCCCTTTTCTCTCTTTTAAAGTAAACAAAGTGCTTTCCCCTTCCTTGAGAAACTTTTTCTCAATAAAATTGAGAAATAATTGTTTAAAATTTAAATCAAGAAAAAATGGAGCTATAGACAAAATCATGTGATCCCTAAATCCTATTCTTAACACATAAAATCCGGATTGTACGCCCGTTTTAATCCCAAAAAGTCATTATAGCGCTATAATTTTTAGAATGATTATGAATATCTGTGATTCTTAATAAATTTCTGGAATGTTTTTATCACACCTAAGCTACTGACAATGTGTTTAATTACAGTACATGATAGGAACCAATTGCTATGCATTCTGGGATTGATTCAAATCAAACACCCTCTGGGAATTCCCATTACAGATACACGGTTGTGAAATCTGACCCAGAAGTTTTGCATGGTAACTGAATCAGGGAAGTTTGTGAAACACTGTAACCTTTGTTAAGGAGATAGGGTGGTTTTCATCTATAGAAGCAATGCATCAACATCTCATTGAAATTTCGTTTGTACAATCAGGTTTAACTTAAAATTAACAAAGCGTGGAGGTGAGTGTCATTCAGCGAAATCAATGTGACATGCCGCTGCAGTATGGGTTCGCGCCCCGTTGAGCAAGTGTGTGTCACTTGGGCAAGGCACCTTTATTCTCTCTTGCTCGTCGACCAAGCGTATCTTCGGGTAGCTGGGAATGGGGGATATAAATCTAATGTGCTTATAGGATTGTTGCGCTTGGCCTTGCGCCAAGGCCCTAGATTAATCGAAATGCTATGTGACGATTTCCTGACGGCAGCGTATAATAATGGCAACAACGCCGTGATCTTGATAGGAATGGCGCTTTATAAAAGCCAATATATTAATTGTCCCGCCGAACAACGTTCGTGACGGGGACTATACATGAGCAGCGTCCGTTCGTTCCTCCGTCCTGTGGTTCGTCCGTCTGTGATCTAAATGTTAACCCATGTTGTGGACGATTTACTGGAGTTCTGTAAGGGCTACATGATGGTAACTTGTGGCAAGAAGCGTGTGTGAGTCGTTGACCTGATTAGATTTGGGCGTACAATATACTAATTAAGTTCTAATTTTGCAAATTTAATGAAAATGTTCCTCCAAGGCCTGTTTACAAGTTTTCTGGATTTCCGTGAGGCCTATAATGATGTAACTTGGGGAAGGAATCGGGCTGAAGAGTTTTCGACTTGAATTACAGTTGGGCATATTTTGGGCAATTGAGTATGCAATGAGCTAATTAATATGCAAAAATCACGAATTGCTATATTTTTTGACACTCTACATGGGATACTCAACATTCCCTGCTGCATGAAAGCGTATCAGGGGGCACATCTTTTATTGCAATTTGAAACTATGTGATATCTGCGGTCCACGGCTTAGGCATGTCAATGAAGCTAATTCATTGCGTACTTGCTGTTCTCTTGAAACGGTACATGGATAGGCAAACTTCCTTCGCTACATTAGACTACTAGCATAGGAGGGGGGTGCGTGGTGGGGAGGCGTTAGTTATTGCAGGGTGTTGGTGTGGGGTTGGTGTTGCGAGTGTTGGGAGGGGTAGGGTGTTGGAGTTGTGGGGTGTTGGGGAGTTGTGAGGTGTTGGGAGGGGGGTGGGTGTGTGCAGGGTGTTGAGGGTGGGTGCTGGGGAGGGGTGGGGTTTTGCAGGGTGTTGGGGATGAGTTGGGGTGTTGCATGGTGTTTTGGGGAGGGGGTGGGGTGTTGTAGTGGCATTTATCGCAGGTTAGTGATTGCGACATTCGGCGGGACATATTTTACGCATTGCTAATACGAGTTCGCCTGTTATTATTTATTATTATGGCGCGAATCGTTTTTCAAATTTATTTTGATTACATATCCAGCTGGCTCAAATTCACGTTTAGTGGGGCAAAAATCTCAGGTTTTTATTGGATTTTGATATTACATGTAGGTCTAACTTTTACTGCAAAAAATGGCATTTTAATAAAGACTAAATCATCTGAGATAAGACATAACCGTATGTTCATTTTATGTTATAATCCAGCCGGATAGCATGGGCACACATTTTTGCTGTGTAGCAAAAATGCATCAAGTAGCCAATTTTTCACTCAAAGTTGTGGTGGAGGTGTATCGATGCTGTAAAAAATATATTGATATGTCGACACTGAAATGGACTCCACTCATTGCTTTAGATTTTTTTTTAATTAATCAATATAGAAAGGGATATTGGGACAGGAATTATTTCTTAACAGGATTTATTTAATATTATAGAGGCTCGGAGAACTGGCTATCATTGAATTAAATAGAGACAAAAATACACTGTCTTGAACCCGGTCCCTCTTTTGCTATCCAGGCGTGAGATTTACCACCGGACCAGAGAGTATATAGCGTAGCAAGGATTTTGGAGATGTTTAATGTACCCGAGTTGGGGGGGACAAACATCATCATAGTGTCCCACTCAGTACATGTAGTTCACAAAGTTTTTTACTGTTAGAAGGCCTCTCCTCCTTTAATTTCAGGCATTTAATGTGACCACCCTGCCTAATAAAAAAAAAGCTTTTGTCCATATTTGTAACGACGGGAAACAACATAATTCCCTCGAACAAACCAAACCGAGCGAACATGCCCCCATGCCCCCTTTGGCACCGCTACGGTTATGTGGCTTCTGATATTATTATAGTGCTTTTAAACCTTCCTCGAGTCATTGATATCAGTGTGTTTTGCAGAGGGTGCAGCATTGAATCACAAGCATTGATTCAAACTGAATGCACATGGCAAAAATGATCACTGCAATGAAAGTGTTTGACGTCGCTGATTCGAGGAAGGCCAATGTACTATGCAAGTATTGTTTAGTAGGCAAAAAAAATTGTTTCTTCTCGCTCTACTCCTTTTGATCCTCCACTCACTTCCTCCTGTTCTTACCTTCCTTTTTCCCCCACTTTCCAAGTTTGGCAAGTGATTTTATGTGCGGAAGACGCGAGAAGGGAGCTGTAGGGATGTGGAACAGGAGAAAAGTTGTGTGATGAGGTGGAATCGTGAAGGAGTTTCACATCCTTGGGGACAAGGTTAGTGGGGTGGTGGATGCGAGGTGGCTATGATACTCTAGTGAGGTATACCAGATGTGAGTTTAGGGCATGTGGGGAGTTGTTGCAAGGGAAAAGAAGATGAAAGGAATGGTTTATAAGATTTGAAGATCCATTGGCGATGCTGTATGGGAGCGAAGACATGGTGTCTGAGCGAAATGAGATGGGGATTCTTAGGAGGACAGAGAGCATGATAAGAGCGATGTGAAGTTGATGATAGAATGAAGACTGAGGACTTGATGCAGATTGATGGGTTTTTGGAAGAGGCAATGGACCGGTTTGGCGAAGGCGAATAAGTGTACGTTGGTATGGGCATGTGTGGAGAAGGATGACGAGCATGCCTTAAGAAGGGCTTTTTGATTGTTGGGGGTGGGAGGTTTTGAGGAGGAGGGGACGTCTAAAGAAGACATGGAGAAGCAAGTGGAGAGTTGGGTTGAGGATGGAGATGCATTGATTGGGTGAAGTGAAAGAAGGGAGTAAGGCGGGTTGCTGCGAGTGTGCCGTGAATCCGGCCCCCCCGTTCATGGGGGACAAAACCGGAAGTAAAACTTTGGTTTTACTATTACTAATACTTTTCCCACTTCCCTGGTAGTTTGGGTTGACTTACACAGTCAGATGATTCTGGGGAAATGTTTCCCCCTATGTTACGCTACTGAGCATGGAGGAAGTAGTAACGATTTGAAGGTTTCAATATTTGAATTGATTTAAATGAGGTTTATTTTTAAGCTCAAGAAGTACAGACTGATTTCTATTTCTCATTTCTTTGTGAGTATCAGATAACAGAGAAATTGTAAGTCAAGTAGGGTTTAATTTTTTGTGAATTTCGCTCCGGTTGTCGTCAGCTAAAAAAACCGTCCCACTCCCGTCGGTTTTCTAATAAATCTGATGAGGAGGGTACTGGTTACCCTAGTAGAACTAAAAAGAAGATTCACCTACAAAGGCATCAGCTCAGGAGAGTTAATGGCAGCCATCTATAGCTATCTATCAATTTTGAGGTCAAAGGGCATGTGTGTCAATTATCTTTTGCTCGGGATGACTTTAGTATTCTGCCAACAATTAAAATTCGACAAACCTTTAACATGCAGTTTTTTCCGTTAACGTTCCGAATTCGTAGCCGTGGCAGAATACTAATTCTTTCCTTTTTCTCCAATAAATTCTTTCTCACCAGCAGTAAGCTGTGAATGTGATGGTGAATCCCGGCCACCCCGTTACTTCGACTTCGTAAATAAGAATTCAACTACGGCTGAAAATACACCCCCAAAATGGCGAATTTTCACAACACAAAAATGCCCTTGTCTCCATTCAAGAACATTCTGCTTCGAAAAATATCCCCATTTACATGTACCTGTGTTTTTCTTGCAGCCATGAATCATTGGTGCTCCTGCAATATCCAAGACTAACTTCAGTAGAATGTGTGGATGGGTCAAATTACCTGGTGTTAATAGTCAAATAAAAAACAAACTTGCAATTAATAGCAGGGGAGCCAAAAAAATACCAAAATCTGAATTTTGATGGAGTAAAAGTGGGGACGAGTTTAACATGCACTTGGTATGTCAACACACTGAGTTTGCCATGAAATAACACCATGCATATAGCCTTCAGAAGCATTTTCATGGTTACCTGCAATAAGTCCCATCCTGCTGCCAAATCTATCTAACAAATGGCATCTATTGCAGATGGGGCCATTTTTTTCCCTAAACCCTTGTTTCGAGGACCTGTTTTGCTCAAAAGAAGATCGAGACTTCCACCAAAAATAATATGCCTGGCAGTATGATATCTTGGAACTTTGACATAGTGCAATACTGTCATTTTGGGATGCTTTGCTGAATAAATTACATGAAATATATAGCATCCACTAGAGCAGATGTTACATGACGAAAAGGGTAAGATTATGGGTAATTGTGTAGAGCTGTGTTACTTCATGTTAACAATCATATTTGTACATTCCATATTCCAATTCTGATCTTCAAAGAATAATGTGTTATAAATGTATATAAAAAAGTCACTGCTGTTTGATCCCATGCAAATTTTTTCTAACTTCATAAAGCAGTGGCGACACAATTTTGACAAGTGATATTAAGTCAGAGGGCATTATTCAGTATTCGGCCGCCACATCCTTCAACATGCAGTTTATTCTGTTCAGGCTGCCGAATTCTTAGGTCGGGCACATACTAACTCTGTCCAAGTAAGACTGCAAGGTGCTATTACTCCCTGTACAAATCAGAAAAATCATCATGGGGATCTTGATATGTATAATATAGTACCATCTTCTCCCCATTCCCCTTTTGATCAAACTAGATTTTAAAAAAAGGGACATTTGCCGCACAATTTACATTTGTAAAATTTGAAAAGGTTGTAGCTATACTCATGTACCTTCCTTGAGTCAGTGACATCATGCATTTCATACAGGTTTTGTTTTGCGTGTCTATTTTCGCACCATATGCGATCACGCGTATGTCAGTGATTTGAATCAATGCTGAGCCTATTGAACACCATATATGCGATCACGCGTATGTCAGTGATTTGAATCACATTCTGAGCCTATTGCATACACCATATGCTATCACGCGTATGTCCGGGATTTGAATCAAATGCTGATCCCTATGCCTACACCATCTGCATCATCGCGTATGTCAGTGATTAATCAAATGCTGAGCATATTGCATACACCATATGCGATCCCGCGTATGTCAGTGATTTTAACAAAGCTTGAGCCTATTGCATACCCATATGCGATCCACGCGTTGTCAGTGATTTTAATCAAATGCTGAGCATATTGCATACACCATATGCGATCACGCGTATGTCAGTGATTTTAATCAAATGCTGAGCCTCTTGCATACACCATAATGCCGATCACAACCACGCGTATGTCAGTGATTTGAATCAACTCTGAGCCTATTGCATACACCATAAGCGATCACGCGTATGTCAGTGATTTGTAATCAAATGCTGAGCCTATTGCATACACCATATGCGTCACGCGTCTGTCGTGATTTGAATCAAATGCTGACCTATTGCATACACCATAGGCGATCACCGCGAATGTCAGTGATTTGAATCAATGCTGAGCCTATTGCATACACCATATGCTATCACGGCTATGTCAGGTGATTTGAATCAAATGCTGAGCCTATTGCATACACCATCCTGTCGATCACGCGTTATGTCGTGATTTGAATCAAATCTGATCCTATTGCATACAAACCATATCGATACGCGTAGTCAGTGATTTGAATAACTGCCGGAGCCTATGGCTACACCAATATGCGATCACGCGGATTCAGTGAGTTGACGCAAATGCTGAGCCTAATTGCCATACACATATGCAATCAACGCATATTGTCAGTTGGATTTGTATCAAATGCTGAGCCTATTGCATACACCATAAGCGATCACGCGTATGTCAGTGATTTGAATCAATGCTGAGCCTATTGCTCCCAATGCAATCAACACTCCTATGTCAGTGATTTGAATCAAATGCTGAGCATATTGCATACCATATGCGATCACGCGTATGTCAGTGATTTGAATCACATGCTGAGCCTATGGCATACACCCTATGCCGATCACGCGTATGTCCGTGATTTGAATCAAATGCTGAGCCTATGGCATCCACCATATGCGATCACGCGTATGTCAGTGATATTGTATCAAATGCTGAGCCTATTGCATACACCATAAGCGATCACGCGTATGTCAGTGATTTGAATCAAATGCTGAGCCCATTGCCTACTAACCCATATGCAATCACGCATATGTCCAGCTGATTTTGAATCAAATGCTGAGCCTATTGCTACACCCATATGCGCTCAAACGCGTATGTCCGTGATTTGAATCAAATGCAGAGCCCATTGCATACACCATATGCGAATCCCACACTAAATGTCCTGGATTTGAATCAAATGCTGACTAGTGCATACCCCATATGCGATCACAGCGTATGTCAGTGCATTTGACAAATGCTGAGGCCTATGGCCCACCAAATTCGATCACGCGTATGTCAGTGATTTGAATCAAATGCTGAGACTATTGCATACACCATATGCAATCACGCATAGGTCAGTGATTTGAATCAAATGCTGAGCCTATTGCATACAATAGCAATCACGCGTAAGTCAGTGATTTGAATCAAATGAATGCTGAGCCTATTGCATACACCATATGCAATCACGCGTATGTCCGTGATTTGAATCAAATGCTGAGCCTATTGCATAACAACCATATGGCGATCACGCGTATGTCATTGATTTGAATCAATGCTGAGCCATGGTCATACAACCATCATGCGATCACGCATGTATGTTCCTTTTTTTAATCAAATGCTGAGCCTATTTGCAATACACCATATGCGCTCACGCCTTATGTCAGGGATTTGAAAATCAATGCGACCTATTGCATACACCATATGCGATCACGCGTATGTCATTGATTTGAATCAAATGCTGAGCCTATTTCATACACCATATGCGATCCCGCGTATGTCAGTGATTTTAATCAAATGCTGAGCCTATTGCATACACCATAAGCGATCACGCGTATGTTCAGTTGCATTTTGGAATCAAATGCTGAGCCTATTGCATACACCATAAATGCGATCACCGTATGTCAGTGATTTTTATCAATGCTGATTCCTATTGCATACACCCTATGCAATCACGCATATGTCAGTGATTTGAATCAAATGCTGAGACTATTGCATACACCATATCAATCAACACATATGTCAGTGATTTGAATCAAATGCTGAGACTATTGCATACAAACCATAATCAATCACGCGTATGTCATTGATCTTGAATCAAATGCTGAGCCTAGGCATACAAACCATATGCGATCACGCGTATGTCAGTGATTTTAATCAAATGTCTGAGCCTATTGCCATACACCAACAATTTAAAATGCAATCACGCGTATGTCAGTTCTGTGAATCAAATGCTGAGCCTATTGCATACACGCTGATGTCAACTGACTCGATGAAGATAAAAAGCACTATAGTTGTCAAAACTTTGTCACCATTTTGTTTTATATTCTGTTTGTGTCATAATAGAGACTTTTCAAAGAGCTGTAAGTGCACCATACTCCTTTTGTGTCTTAGTTTTTTCTGCCATGAGAATGTTCAATCAACACCAGAGGGTGTTTTGAATCAATCCCATGATGCATAGCAATGTGCCAATACTACACTGTACTAACACATTCAGGTACTTAGGGATGGAAAAAGTGTGGAAATTTTAGAACCACAAGACATTGCTAATCATGCAAATTCCCTAAGTACTAACGCTTTTGGGCTAAACTGAGCGTTAAAGTCAGGGTTTTTATCTGGTAAGAATATGATTTTTATGTGATCCCATGACCCTATTGAGGGAAATTTCCCAAAACTGTTGCATTGTGGGATTTGACTCAAAACACCCTCTGATCAAACACTATATCGTTGTGTTAGTCAACCAGGTCGTAAGATCCATAGCTGCCTTTGTCAGAAATTCCCATCAACAAGCTATTCTGCAAGTCTTTGGTCATGACTCTTGAAATGGTTCTTCAGGCAACAAGTTCACCTGCAGAACCATTCAGAGCCACTGACCAAAAGGGAAAGATAAATTAGAGTGCATCCTAATACATGGCAGCTCATATTACAGTTGTATCACATGGAGCTATAGCACTTACAACCTTGTTGCACTCGCATGACATATAACAACCTATATTAGGGTATGGGCCAGCCCTTTGCGCGTCGATTCGTATCCATATCAGGGGGAGAGCAAAAACCAAGGCGTAATTCATAATAAATTATTAAAATCATATACTAATCTTTGCCCCAAAGAAACTTGCATATTTTCCTTGAAACTGAATAAAATGTCACTTCAAATTTTATTTCCCCAATATCGTGACCAATGGATACGCTAGACTTCAGCTAAAGAATATTTAATTACCGGCCCGGTGTGTGTGTATAAAAACACTTCAGATTCCTTTTCATCTGGGAGTGTAGAACGCATTGTTATATTGTCTCCCGGTTGAAAAGACTCAGGTGTCTCAGATTTAGACGAAGTCCTTTTTTTAATGACGTCGCAAAATACTTAACCTCATTCGCAAATAAATACATCTTGAGCTTCTATAGTCATGTTAATGAACTTTGTCCGTTTTTCATCATTTATTCGAAAAGGAGAAAGACAACAAACATCATTCCAGAATGTTGCTGGGCAAGCTTTGACCTAACAACTCTGTGCAGAATTAAAATCCATAACTTATGGCTTCACTTCATTTATTCAATTTACCGCACTTTCAGAAGAAAACTTAGGTCAACGACCTATATCATATCATAATGTAAACTGGTTTAGTTATGTGAAAGAGGACACGATTTTGTTTTGTCCCCGCCAAACGAGTTCGAACGGGGACTATGAAATGATCAGCGTCCGTCCGTTCCGTCCGTCCGTTCGTCCTTCCGTTCGTCTGTGAAAAATGTTAACCCATGTTGTTACCATTTATCTGAGTTCCGTAAGGGCGACAATGAGGTAACTTGGTGGAAGAAGCGGTGACGAATTCTCGACCTGATAGATTGTGGCCGTAAAATAGCTAATTAAGTATCTAATTTGCATATTTTATGAAATTTTTCCTGCAAGGCCTGTTTATAAGTTTTCTGGAGTTACGTTAGGCGTATAATGATATAACTGTGGTGATGGAAGCGATTGAAGAGTTCTTTTGTCCTGATTATATTTTGGGCGTATTTCGGGCATATGGAGTATGCTGAGGCTAATTAATTTCAAAAATCAGCGTATACTTGCCTATATTTTTTAAACTGTACATAGGATACACAAAATGTCCTCTCTGCCTAATACCTATCTGGGGCCACATCTTTTTTGCAATTTGAAAGTAGGTGATATATGTGGCTATTGTATGCAATGAGCTAATTAAATAGGCGTAATTGCTGTATCTCTGAAACGTGACATCGATAAGCAAAATTCCTTCACTACTGAGACTACTTGCTAGGGGAGGGGTGAGGTGTTGGGGAGGGGGTGGGGTGTTGAGTGGGGGGGGGAGGGTGTTGGGTGTTGCGGGTTGTTGGGGGGGGGTTGGGTATTGCGGGTGTTGGGGAGGGGGTGGGATTTCGGGGTGTTGGGGGAGGGGGTGGGGTGTTGCATGGGTTGGGGAGGGGGTGGGAGTGTTGCGGGGTGTTGGGTATGGGGTTAGAGTGTTGCATGATGTTTCTGAGCGATGAGGGTGTTGCGGGGTTTTGGGAGTGGAATGCGGTTCGTGGTGTGGGGAAAAGGGATGCCGTGGTTTCCTAGGGATTGGGGTGGTGGGTGGGGTATTGAGGGGTGTTAAGGAGGGGGTGGGTGGGTTTGGGATAGGGTGGGGGTTGTGGAGTTTGTGGGGTGTTGGGGGAGGCGTGGGGTTTTGTGGGTGTTTGGTGAGGGGTGGAGTGTTGCCGGGGTATTGGGATGTGGGAGGTGTTGAGTTGCCTTTATCACATGTTAGTGATCGCAACATTCGGCGGGGACATGTATTTACGCGATGCGTAAAATATACGAGTTTCGCCTTGTTCACCCGAATCGTGGAGGTGTACACCTGGCTATAACATATTGCTCCTCCTACCGGCCCATTGTAATATCCGTTAGTTAATGTGTTGCTGAAGTCTATATATCCATTGGTCACTGATATTATGAAAGAGAATTGATTGACATTTTATTCTTTTTAAGATAACATGTGCAAGTTTTAATTTGGGGCACAAGACGGGTATTCCATGTTAACACTTTATCAATATTTTACACCGGGTTTTGTCTAGTCCCTTTGAATGGACTACGGATTTTGTTATGCAGCTTGTTATTTGGTCCTACGCCCCATAGTCTAATTGGCATGTATTACAAAAAATACACTTTACTCACCTGTGAAAGCTTTCATTTAATACTCATAGAAGTTGTACTGGATTCGCAAATCCAGTGTGGTTCTTTGTCATGTACAAATCTGTCAATGTGAATGGTAGTTGTTATATAGACCATAAACATGTAATTTCCTACCTGATTCTTTCTGAGCTTGTACAGTGTAGCGTTCTAGTTAAAGGCACTCATGCATTTTACCTCTGCAATGCTCGATGCCACATGGGGGGGGGGGGGGGGGGTAGCCCACGACCTGCTCGAGTTTGGCATTGGGGATTTCAAACAGTGATTTGGGGAATGTTAAGTGCATTTCCTATGGCATTCTCTGCCTCGGTGATATTAAAATCAACTCTAAAACCTTCGTTCAAAAGACTTAGTATAGCATGATACTAGGACAAAATTATTAATGTCAAAATCCGTCGAGGTTAGGGGATTAACACCGCTGCAAACTGAATTTCCAATAACAGTAATTTAAGATGTAAATATTCGTGACCAGCCTAGCTTAGTCAAGTCTGTGTGTAACCGTCGATATTCGTAAGAGTGCCCGCCTATGGTAGTCTTTGAAAAGACTAGCACCCGGAAGTTATGCCGTTTTGAATTCGCTGTTGCTGTTAGGTTGGCATGTTTACCCCCATGCCACAAATGATCGAAAAACTTTCCATACAGCAAGATAAAACTGTTTTTACACTACAATAACCCCGTAGTAGTCTATGATAGAGCGAAGATAACGATGATTAGATCCCTTTACGCAAGGCAAACATCGTCAATGGTTTCTAACCGGGTCAAATCTATCTATTTAAAGACCTATCAGTGTCACCAAAGATCAAATAATTTAAATTTGCAGACGTAGCTTAAATTGAAGAATAAGTCTATAGATTTCTCAAAGTTATTTTTTTCAAGGCAAATAATTGATAGAAAAGAAAGAAAACGGCAAGATATAATCTCCATTGAATTGTTTGTAGTAAGTTCCGAATGGACAGTAATGGTAAAATATGCCGATTTTGTTCCTTCTTAGGTTGTTTTTTTTTTGGTCCTATAACTTGTGAGGTATACTAAACTTGTTTCAAACCATGCAAACATCTGATTTTTGATGATTTTTTTTTTTCCAATTTTCTTCTGTTGGCAATCACTGAGTGATTACATTGAATATATTTTGACTCATACTCATTGATATTAAAAGGTTATAGACCGGTCCAAACGTGTGCATAGCATGGAACATGCATACGCGTGCGTGTTCTTGTGGTTAAACGTCTTTTCGTCGTCTGCTGATTTAATGTCGCCCGGCGACGTTAAATTATAAAATCGTTCTGTTTACCCATAAAGGAAGCTGATTTGGTCCCTTAATCATTTCGGGGTGAGGGCTTTTTTGTATTAAAAGCTTTACAACCCTGCAAAATATCGATTTTGAAACAATCTTTAGGTGTGCACTATTTTTTCCAAATGTTGCCAGTGTCTCTTTAAGAGAGCACAGTCATGACAAAATTAAAATTGACATTTTCTATTAGCATATTAAAAGGTTTATTTGATTTAAGTATTATTATGTAACTAGCGGTCCCCAGGTTTGGCGATCACCTGGGTTTTCGCGATCACCTGTTGCTTGAATGATCTTTGGGTTTTTGCGTTTGTTTGACCTTGAATGACTCCTGAATGACGTTGTTGTGACTTTTTAAAATTCCGCATCAAAAGTCGACCCTCCACCCCCAAGTTTCGTCTGTGGTTTCCATAGATTGTTTTGCAGTTTGCACCAACTATGAAACATTACACCTTTCCAAAGGAATTTGATCTACTCCACTGAAGCACCACAGGCCAGCCTAGACCCTCCCCTCGGTCCACACACGGTGAATTAAAACGCTAAGCGAACTGAAATTACAAACACTAGAATCTATTCACCCGTACCCGTGGACCCTCCGAATCTGTGGTGAAAACGTCTCCAATCTCCCCCGAGGTCGGGGAAGTACTCCGCCACAAACATTTAGTCAAAACACATGGTTTCTGGTATACTCGCACTGTCTCTCGCCGTGCCGATGTGCGTAGAGACACTTAGCCCAGAACCAAATCATTGGTGACGGCTTATTTTTTTTTGCGCAGGATTTAAAACGGGGCCCTGGGACCTACTTAGCGGCTGTTGACAACCACCCGGGGGTTGTCGCACGCGCCCGTTGTGGTTTGGCTTAGGGAGGTGTTTTGGGCTCCCAGTCAACAATTTCTCTCGGTTAATGTTTTATTTGACTTTATGATATGCATTTTTAATTGAAACTCTAATCAAATATAATAGTAATGGTATGTATAGTATTCTGCTTATGCGTGTTTATTCTTCTCCTTCTTCTTCTTCTTCTTCTTCCGAACATCGCGATGCATCCGCTTTCTCACCTTCTTCTGGCAAACGGCTGTGCCGATATTGACCAAATCGGTCAGAAGAACCACTCGACCCAACTATATAGGGTGTACATACTTTGACCTTTGACCTCTCGAGGTCAATAGAGTCAAAAACTAAAAATCTTTGGAAGCTTACTTCTTCGTACAGTAAGGTGCACTACTGCTGAAACTTCTGCATGAGCATCGTCTTTGGTCAGTGTAATCCCGCTTGGTACCCCGAATTAATATCGGAATCATTAACATTCAAAATGGCGGCTTATCTAATTAATATGCAAAAGGCTATATCTCAAAATCGATAACGACTTGTATAGGTGATGTCTGTTCGAAAAGTTGGCGGATAATGTCGAGAACGACTTCATGGACAGGATATTGGCCCGGGGGCACGTGTAAGATATGCAATGAGCTAATTAATCTCAACAAACAAAAAAAAAAAAAACTCTATAACTCCATCAACCAAAGTAGATATTATGTCAAATGTTTTACAAGAACCACTGGGACAAGCTCTATTTCTTATTTTCACAATATGGGGTGCAAAGTTCAAAATTGGGTCATCTAGGGGTCATAAAAAAGAAGCTTAATTGACCCACATAGCGTATGTCCTCTTGTAGGCATCAATGAAAAGTGAAAAAGTGTCCACAGTAACCCCTCTCTAATAGCATGTAAGGGTCAAAGGTCAACAACCACAACTCGACATGTGCATTATGACTTCATCATACGTCCCGGGATATCTCCGGAATTGTCCTATTATTATTATTATTAGTAGTAGATTATGTAAAACCAAATTTTAAATCGGTTTTTCCCCGCAACCGGGGGTGGCCGGAATTTTTTTCACCGCACATTCGTAGCAATCGCCCCTTACTCCCTCCTTCCACTTCGCCCGATTCAATGCATCCCCATCCTCAACCCAACCTCCTACTCCCCTCCTCCACTTGTTTCCTCCATGTCCGCTTGTTCGGCCCCTCTCTTTCTCAAACCCCCCACCTCAAACTCAAAAGCCCTTTTAAAGCATTCTCCTCTCCTTCCTCACACTTGCCCATACCATCTTACACCTTACGCCTTCGCCATTCGGTCACCGCCTCTTCCAAACCCAACATCTTCTCCACCACTCAGTCTTCTTCCTATCCCTCAATTTCACCCCACACATCGCTATCCTCATTGCTCTCCCTCCTGCCCTTCTCAAAATCCCTATCTCATTTTTAACTCAGGCACCATGTCTCACTTCCATACAACATAACTGATCTCACACAACTCCTGTATACCACCCCTTTCATCTTCAAGAAATTCTTCTCCCTTACAATCAAATATCCGAAACCCTTGTCGTGTACATTTATTGCTCATATTACTCTATGGTATAAAATATTTTATTTTGATTGAATAAAGCTCTCCCTTCTATTTTATTCGCATTTCAATACCGCACTCGTGCAGCTTAAAGAAGCTGGATGAAGACAAGTTTATCATTGCTCGTATCGAAATTCCTCAGATATCTATATTACTAAAAACGATCTGCCTGTCTGTCCGGCTACGCATTTTGTTATATCTTTGACATATGGGGCTGATCCCGGGTGGGGGGGGCACTCACATAATAAATGGTTGGGTGAACAGGCTCATCTTCCAACCAAGCATTCTTGACAAGGACTGAAAAAAATAGGGCCTTTAAAATAGATAGCCAATTCCACAAAATAGGGTTTTCCCGAGTGCCATATTCAAAATTTTTCCCAAATATGGGTCCTTTGGGTGGATTTTTATTTTTTCCCCAAAATAGGGGTCTTTTGGGAGACAGTGTAAATTTTCACAAATATTGCGTCTTTGGGTGAAATTTAAAAAAAAATATATATGGGGTTTTTGGTGCAACGATGCTGAAAAAGGTGGGGGTCGAAACCGCCTTACATACGTGTCGCTTCCAAGGTGGGAGTGCCGGGGGGGGGAGCTAAGGGGTCTAATTATTTAGCATGAAAGTAGGGGAGGACAGTCAGACGTTTGTTTCAGGTTTTAGATTGACCCAAAAGTTCATCAGAGTCACTTTGCATAGAAAGTTTACTGACCTAGCACAGAACAAGTGGTCAAAGTCACCACGTAGGTCGAGGTCACACATGGTGGAGTCACTAGTGGTACCTATTTTCGGCAAAATTACCCTTCGAAATGGTTACGGTTTTCAGCTCGGCAGTAGTCTGACACTTGGGAGGGGGAAAATTTCCCCCTGCGTGATGGCTTTTATACCAGGCGGCAGTGGGCTGTCCTATATTTTCAGAATGATCAGCCCTCCTCAATAAGGAAAATACTACAACCAACCAACAACCACAAAAACACGAGGAAGAAATCACAAGGACATTCTGATTTCTCAGCTTCTCCTTCCCCGTACTTTTTTAATTTTATTGTTATTGTTTATTTTCCATGCTTGGGCCACTCTGATAGGTGCCTAGAACAATGTATGTACACATACATGATATCACAAAGCACAAAGTTGAAAACTGTATTCTGCATAATTCATGTACTGTCAAAACTTATTAAAGGAGCTATTCAATTAGCTGCGGTCGCGTAATCGATACATGAGACCTATAAGTTTCGTGCCCTTGATACCACCTGTTTTGTCTATCCATGGTCTCTGGGTTAGCATAAAAAAGTAACCGAGATGTGCGCAAGTAATGCTGTCACGTTACTTGTGAATCGATACTGCTGTAGACGTTTGCCCTACAGATTCGTACAGTCCCTCGGCGGCTACTCCCTACCTAGTGTTAATTCCAGGGCCCTGTGCAATTCACATTCTGTGGACAGTTGGTTGACAGGACTGTCCAGCGTAGTCAGGACAGATTAGCCCGACCAATTGCACGTATGTCGGGCTTGTCCATCATCAGCGGCGCGGAACTGTGATTGGTTTGAATGCGTAGTATGGTTGGGGCATGTTTGAACAAATATGATTTAAAATGTCAAACAGTCCTATTTGAGTCAATTTCAACGCACGGCAAAATAATTCATGTAAGTAAATTTCTGTTTCATAAGTTTTTAAAATTTCACAGTTTTCTTCACGGCCGACATTTGTTCTCCACCGTCAAATTACGTCAGACGCTCAATTGTCTCCTTATTCTGTCCCTGACTAAGTAGGTTGTGGTAATCTGAAAAGTCCACCCCCTCAAGTTTTTTTTAGATATAGCATTATCTTTTAACCAGTGCGCTCTAAACCCAGAGACAGAGCGAGACTGGTGTATGGTCTAAGCCCAGCTAGTTTATCTAATGTACCCAAACTTGCTCTACCAAGCTTGGTCAGTTCTACTGTTTGGATACTCTTTGTATACCATTCGTTGGATACTCCTGTTTTTTTTGGTGTTACGCGGCTTGTGGGGGTGTCGTATCCGCTAACCATCGAACTTGATCTTGCCGAGCCCAAGCTACCTAACACCCACCAGTTCATGACCATACAACCCCCAGCCTCCGAGAAATAGGCGGACGCAGCAGACGACAGACAGAACAGACGATACAGGTGGCTATTATCATATAGATTTATTTGGCCTCTAAGGTAATATCTAATCAAATAAATCCCAAGTTTAAATTACTTTAATTTTTTAATTAGTAAAATGTCTTGGTTTTTTCACTTCCATTAGTGCCCCAGGG
>JAMKCH010022247.1:0-66875 GCA_023653785.1 Ophioderma brevispina | reverse complement strand
GAAATATCCGTCTAGCCGATATCCAATAATCCAATATCCCAATATCCTGATAACTTACCGTGCTATGAACTGATTGAATTCAATGAACCTTGCCTCAAAACAACTGTCAAATAAAAGGAGTACAATAATGAATACGACCGTTACTTTCCATGTCATTTTAAAGTCAGAATATGAGTCATTCGGTACATTTTGCACCATGCAAACGCATCTCTCGATGCATTTGTTTTATGGTCTGGGTAGAAAGGTGAATAAAAAGTTTAAATTATAATCCGGATACGGTTCACTTTCATTACGTGATTTTTCGAGCTGAACAACAAGGAAATACCCGCATGTCTTTAAGGTGATATGGTTTAATATCTGTTTCCATTGTATCCCTGTTTCGGTATATTTTATGTTTTTAAAATAGTGCGCCAAATAACAAATTTCGTGATAACACTTTTTTTATAAGGAGGAAGAAGGCTTTTTATGGTTGGTACATTTATGCAATTCGCCAAATTTACATTCCCAAAATAAGTTATGGATCTTGGTTCTGCACAAAATGTTAAGTCACAGCTTACATTAGTTTCTTTTTTCGGAGTGGTGGCGCCTCTGCTGCTGCATCCACCGGTGGACCGGATAGGCTCTTCAAGAAACATGGGAGGATGGCGTCAGAAACTGCCAAACACGGATACGTGCAAGATAGTATGAAGGACAAATTATCCGTCTCTATTGAATTTAGGTATTAGGTATTGGAAGTTGCCTGTAGCTTTATGGTGATATATTTTTATACCGTCTGCACATAAAATACCAATTTCAAGGCAATGTGTGTGTAAATAAAATACTGGCGAGATGTTGCTTGTGTTTTCTATCTATATATATTGTTTCCTGTCCCGGTCGTAATGTCTGACTAGGGGAGGAACTGTGTCCACTCCGTCATTGCAGTCGGTGCTCCCCGAGGTCATGTGTTTGTGTATATGTTTCTCTTTCAGGTGTTCAAGAGGGGGTGGCGACATTGAAAATACTTTATTCACGTTAAGGAACGAATTAGGGAATAATGTATTATCAATGGGAGCAGACTAACGATTTGCTAGAATGTTTGCAGAGGGGACGCAGGTGTACAATGGAGGTGGTTGTAGTGGAATAATAGCCCTTCATATGACCAAGCCACTGACCGAGTTCTACCTGCAACTGACGGACGTCTTGTTTGCAGACGTTAGAATGAGGCTTCGCTTGGGTTGTGAAGTTACTTATAAGGGCGCCTTCTTTCCTGCTCATCTACGATAATCGGTTGACATTTTGATAGAGGTGGGCAATTTTGGCTATACATTCTTGATCATCTTTAGGTGTTCGGATGCCTCTGGTAAGTTTTATTCTTCCTTTTGATCGACTGTGTCAGTCTTGTGTCCATCTGTGCGCTCCGTCATTGCAGTTGAAGCTCTGTGCTCCCCTAGGTCATGTGTTGTGTATTATGTTTCTCTTTCAGGTTTTCAAGAGGGGGTGGACGGCATTGAAAATACTTTATTCACTTTTAAGGAACGAATTATGGAATACGTTGAATGTGATGTAATCGTTCAGCGGATTACTTTCAAAACAAATAAAATAGTTCATCCTCGTATATTAGTTCACATACCATATTTCAATTCATGTATACACACAATTCGTATTCCTAATCTGTTTAGTCGTAGGATCAACCCTCATATTGTACTAGAGTGTTACTTTAGAAACACCAGTAGATATTTTGTGTAACCTACTCGAATATCAGTAATTGGAACTCTCTACCTGCTCACATATTGTCCTTGCTCACACAATGGCATGGAAAAATATCCAGATATAATGAAATGATCAACCAAGGATACCGACATCACTGCCAACATAATCAAACTTGAAAAGCATGCAGTCATCAGCTCACAGCCCATTGTTATCGCTACTCCCGGCTAGATCCACCTTTCACTTGTCAGATCAATATCTTACTACGAGCCTGAAGTACAATGTCTGAATGCTTTTGAATTGTGTCAAAAACATGCTAGATAGGCCTACACTGTAAGTTCTGGCAGTGTTGTCAACACCTTGATTTTCCGTGGCAGGAATTGCCACGGACTGCCACGAACTCTTGCTGTTTTACTGTTTACTGTTTTTTATAGAATGTAAACGTCCAAATTATTTTCAAATTTGTGGAAGTGATTTCAGTAAGGTCTATTACATTATGTCGGAATATATTTCATGCCATTAGAAATTAAATTTTAAAAAGTCCTACTACTGACATTGATAGCTCTCTCTCTCTTCCCTCTCTTTCTTTCCCTTCCCAAATCGTAATAGTGGGACTCCCGAATACGCAAAGGGTAGTGAGAAACCTCTCACCCTTGAAATATCATGTTTTAGTCGTTAATAATCGCTAAAACGCCCCTATTTCTACTATTTGAAATAATTGACCCTCACTATGGGTTTCCATTTAAAATAAAAAATCTTCTCACTCTAGTAAAGAAACAGAATGATACACGTGCTTTTGGTTTTTATTTTTATTAAAAGCAATTTAAATCGCTCTTTTTCTGGGTTTAAACTACAAGTATTCACATTTCTGGCACATTGCTCTAAGCTTTACACAATTTAGCTTGTATTCTACATTATTCTATCAAAAACCCTTCCTTTCATCAATTATAAGCGAGCGCGAAGCGAAGCTCTTATAGACTAACGCATATACACGTATTGAACGCTATTGAAAATCGTTAGTCTGACAGGCTTAAAAAATACCGATCCTCATTTGATCCCCCCTTTTCGTTCTTACCATTAACTCCTACGGAGATAAAAATCGACGGGAACTCGACAAAAATAGTGTAATTTAATTTGTAGTCCGATATTCAACAAGTTATTTTTAATTCTCCATTCTGTTGGATATTTTGTTTTCTCGCAAATTCATTTTTTATGTACTTGTTTACTAACATTAAACCTAGTATGATAATGTTGTGCTGTTTTAAAAATTATGCTTGGAATAATTAAACAATACGATAAATAAATATGTTTAAATAAAATTTCATCAATAGATTTCTTCAGGGGAGGGCGGCCAAGAAATCCTAAGTTTAGACGTTGCCATTGGTTTAAGCGAGATCTTGACGAAAAATTTTGATTTTTTTTTATAATTATGTTGTCAGGGCTGGTTGGATTACGGCAAACAAAAATTTTTTGACCAAAGCTGTCATACTATTCGGCTAGGAAGTAGAAAGAATAAATACGACTTAAACCAGGGGGTCGGACACGATCTGCTGGATTTGGGCATTTGGGATTTCCAAACGGTAATTTATGGAATTCTTGCGTGCATTTTGGCAAATATGACAGAATGAAAGTGTATCTGAGCGCTCGCTTCTAAGGTTCTACCTGCATCATATTATTACCGAAGAAAGTCTGGTCACTTCTTCATTTCTAACAGCACTATAAATAGTGTTTTCTGAGGACGCACACCACCAAGTAATCTTCCCATTGAAATGCACGTTAAAATGGTTAAATATAAGTTCGGTTTTAGACTCCCACATTTAAAAAAAATATTGGTCGTTTCATATCGATACATTCCAGAAATATTTTACTGATGAAAATTTTTTTTTTTTTTTTTTTTTTGCAAAAGTCCTTTGAAATGGCGGCCATTTTGAATTTATGCCAATTAGACATATTTCTGCAACCCGGATTTTCTCGGACTTTTAGTATGTCATTGTGGGTACTTCAAAGAAATGCATTGTGAAGAAAAACCTTTGATAGCAATTAGTTCTAGGTTACACTAAAAATTTCATTATCTTTCCTGGCCTAGTAAGTTCTGGCAGTGTTGTCAACACCTTGATTTTCCGTGGCAGGAATTGCCACGGACTGCCACGAACTCTTGCTGTTTTACTGTTTACTGTTTTTTATAGAATGTAAACGTCCAAATTATTTTCAAATTTGTGGAAGTGATTTCAGTAAGGTCTATTACATTATGTCGGAATATATTTCATGCCATTAGAAATTAAATTTTAAAAAGTCCTACTACTGACATTGATAGCTCTCTCTCTTCCCTCTCTTTCTTTCTCTTCCCAAATCGTAATAGTGGGACTCCCGAATACGCAAAGGGTAGTGAGAAACCTCTCACCCTTGAAATATCATGTTTTAGTCGTTAATAATCGCTAAAACGCCCCTCTTTCTACTATTTGAAATAATTGACCCTCACTATGGGTTTCCATTTAAAATAAAAAAATCTTCTCACTCTAGTAAAGAAACAGAATGATACACGTGCTTTTTGGTTTTTATTTTTATTAAAAGCAATTTAAATCGCTCTTTTTCTGGGTTTAAACTACAAGTATTCACATTTCTGGCACATTGCTCTAAGCTTTACACAATTTTAGCTTGTATTCTACATTATTCTATCAAAAACCCTTCCTTTCATCAATTATATTACCGAAGAAAGTCTGGTCACTTCTTCATTTCTAACAGCACTATAAATAGTGTTTTCTGAGGACGCACACCACCAAGTAATCTTCCCATTGAAATGCACGTTAAAATGGTTAAATATAAGTTCGGTTTTAGACTCCCACATTTAAAAAAAATATTGGTCGTTTCATATCGATACATTCCAGAAATATTTTACTGATGAAAATTAAAAAATTGAATCTTGAAAGTTGTCAACTTCAAATGAAGAAAAATAAGAATATCGAAAAATTAGATTGTAAATTATATTTGAAATAAGGAGGCTAACTGGATAATTTTTTAATTTCCCGGTGTGACAGGAGATATGGTCCGCCGGACTCATGGTCCACCTACAACGGTAAAGAATTGGGCACTCGATTAGTTGACTCTTCATGCAACATTAGTTTCACGCTTTATTCCGTTGTCGTCTCTGGATCCCGGACTATGGTTCCGGGCGGACCACATCTCCTTTTACACTGGGAACAGCACCGTTGCCTTTATTGCTGACACAGCTGACGGCGGACCTTTTAAATAAACAAAACACAAAACCAGGTGGCAAAATGCCACACCGAAACGGAACCCCTGAATTTGGGATAATACCTAAAAGAAAGGGATAGGATATAAAAAAATGTCCATAAAGACATTTGATTACTCGCATACTCGCAGAGCTTGACGAATGGTAGAATTCCCAAAATCAGAATTTTTATTTTACAGTTCTAAAGCATCATTTGTTTTAAAAAAAAGGGGTTCTCCACATGACGACATTGCCGTCAAAACAGGAAGTATTTTAACCTCCAAGCTAAAGTCAAAATAAGCCGAGGTAAATTAAATATCGTTGATGATTGCAAATTTCCAGCTTGTCACAAAAATACCTTTCTCTTAGCAGGTTAAGCTCAGAAGTGACCAGCCCCGTCCCTCTTAAGTACGCCTATATTGTCATTACTCTTGGTTACCTTATAAAGTTGTACAACTTTCAAAAGTCCTTACGCATACAAAAGAAAGTAAACTTAAACCTCTAGAAAAAAAGAAATCTTGTAAAATCTATAGAAACTCAAAATACTTATGCATAAAATCAAAATACATTGATTACAGTCTTAGAGAATTTTCTGGGTATAGCTGGATTATAAAATGAAAATAAGAAAAGGAAAGAATTAACACTATAACATGATAAAGGCAAATTCAAGACAGCGAACCTGAAGTCTCTCTCATAATGGAAATGTACCACAAATATGAAGACGAGAAACATAATTGCTTCTACTAACCAAATAGCTGGATGTGATCAAGTGTTTTTGATGATATACTTCCATCTGAGGGAAAAACTCATTAAGGTCACCCACCTTTAACCTAAGGGCGACATTGTAAGTAGGCTGTACAAAATCTAAATATTTACATTTTTCCATACCTTACCATATATTCTTGCAAAATTAGTAAACGGAATAAGTAATATTATTACCATAAAGCTCTGTACAACAATAGGATGACGTTTAGGGGAAACAGGTGATGGACATCACCTAGGCATGTAAGTAGAAATATTCTGTGATTGCATTTCAACATTGGCTTACACACGGCTCTTCCATTATTTACGGTACACCCTCGTATGCAAACCGATGGCATTGTATGAGGTATTGGGGCTATCAAGGGGAGTAACGGTGGTTATCTGAATCTACCTTTCTCATACTTTTCTCTGAATTGATCACTCAATTGTGGTTATGGAACCCTTTTTTTAATGAATCACTATTGGGTTTAAACTGTAATCTTGGCTCATCGAGCGTAACAAGTTGGTAATTATATTTAACTCGGCCAAATTTGTCCCTCCCAAATTTGTCCCCCGGTGCCGAGAACACCTATTGTAGGGATTCGTTGCCACGAATCCAAAAAAAAAGGGGGCGTATTTTTTTCTGGAAAGTCCTCGTATCTCTTAATTAGCAACATTATTGTTTTCTAAAACTTGTTCTATACTCGATTCATCTGATATGTGACCTCGTACCATTCTTGCGGAGGTGAAAAATTCAATGAGGCGCAGGGACTTCTGTTAATCATGTCATTGTGAGCAATGTTAAGACCTGAAATACACTATAGTGCGTTTCCATACATGAATGAAATTGTATTCAGTGGCAGGTGAGTTAGTTATATGACTGTAGTGCCCGCCAAGATAATCCGGTGTGGCACGTGCATTTGAATTCTTTCATTTTTCCGGTAGAACTAGGTTGATCCCTCTCCGACTTAATTGAATAGGTCCAAAACTCCAGGGGGGCGAACGTATCAACGCGAATCGACTATAATATTTTTTATATTATGATATAATATAAAAATATAATTATCGTAATATTGTACTTTCTTTAATATTATTTTGTCGTATAAATCTGTATCATGTAACTACAAGGCCTTCTAATCTTCATATTGAAGGGGACTATTTGAACAATAGGACATTCAGTCAAAAGAGTTTTATGCCTACTGGCCTGGATATATTATTCATGACAACAAATTTCCATATCCATACATTCAAAATTATACAAAATGAAACACTTTATATAACACACACATAGATCAGTCGATTGTATCCTCCCCAAAATATCAAAAGTTGCAACTATTGAGCACTAGTTTCCAGGGCTTAGGGTGCATATTAGGGTAAAAGATTCCTCGCTCCCATCTCGGCATTTGTCTTCTGCATCACTTTTCCTGCCGGAAGCCCCAGATCTATATATGCCGTGATCATCATCTGCATCATCTGGAATATGAACTAAAGTGTGCATTTTCCCTTCGTTAACCATCAGGCCGGTAAACTCTTCTTTTGGATCTGATACACTACAAAGCATTGTTGCCTGGTCTACAGTCCTGACTGTTATGTTCATGCGTGTTGTTCCTACACCTATCTGGGCTATCGGACATATCGAAGATGATTTGTCATCGCTGTCACCTTGAAGCGGCCAAAAAAATGTTTCCATTGCATTTGTGTTCTAGACAAATATATCCCTCTGATTTATTGTAAAACGTGTCGCGAAAACCGTAAGTGACGGGAAGTTCTATATGAAACAAAACGTCTTTATCAAATGGAAACGTACTGCTTTCACTTTCAGCTCTTAAAACGACAGGGGCCTTATGTACTTGGTAAACACCGAAGTCTAATTTTACCTTTATGAAGCAAAACTCCTCTGTGGCTTGTATGCTACACGGAGGCCTCGAAATATCAACTCCATGGTTTAGTTTGGCATCACTTAAAGGGTGAAAGAGACTGTATCCATTTGTCTGATAATCATATGCATAATTGTAATGAATCGTGCCAGAGGTGTTCGTAGCCTCCTCGAACGAGAAATAGTTAGTACCATTAACGCATTGACCCTCAGACTGGTACAGAAGTTGACAATTGTCAGCCAAAGGACCAGTGGAATACACTTCAATAACATCATGAAGAAACTCATATTGTACATTAGAGCAATCCTGGGATGCTGTCTTGGGTTTTAGTATTTTACCGCCAGCTGTTGTCGCTGAAATGTATGTCTTATAACGGATGTCAGGTTTGTCGTAACAAGCAACTCTAATGCAGGCAGCCGAACCATTTGAAACTTCGAGCTGATCTTTAAAGGTGAAGCGTCCCTGTTGCTCTCGTGTCTGGGACTCAATCCAAACTTGACCATCGGTATTGCCAAGAGAAACATAGGGGATCACTTTGGTAAAGCACGTGTAGTGTTCTGGAAAAAGTACGTCAACATTGAAGGTTTTTGACCCAAGACCATCAAATATAACCTCCCCAGGTCTTTGTCTCCTGCGTCTTCTGGATGAATCGTGTGAGTACAGGTCTTCCACTGCTTCCCATCCTCCAGAACCCTCATTGAGCTTCCATAGCTTGACGTTGAATTTCGCACCACCACCAAACATCATCATGGGAATTACTTCAGGGTTTACTTCCAGGGACACGTCTCCACCAACGTTCAGTGTCTTCCTATTTTCATCTGTAAAACTAACCGAAAACATGCCAAATGTTTGTAAAGTCTGTGTTTCCCCGGTGTCGTCAGTGGTTGTAAAGTCTCCTTGAGAAAAAGCAAGGTCTGTTGAATTCCTTATGTCAACCACACTCACA
Organism: Ophioderma brevispina; assembly: GCA_023653785.1. Taxonomy (NCBI): domain Eukaryota; kingdom Metazoa; phylum Echinodermata; class Ophiuroidea; order Amphilepidida; family Ophiodermatidae; genus Ophioderma; species Ophioderma brevispina. Next base: position 58,396 of record JAMKCH010022247.1, on the reverse strand, counting down.
AAAGCCTTTACCGGCCCTTCATACTTATGTCCATCACTTGTGTACATGTCATCTGGTGGTATAATTATGTCGGCGAAAGGATCCGTTCCGTTTTGACCAATGGGTATGGACGTTTCAGAAGAACTCTGAAATATGACAGGTTCAGGAAGAACTCGAAGACGTATCACATCTTCAATTGTAGCGCCACTGCCAATGATGTAGACTTTAGTCATTGCCTCATATTTATTCCGAATATCATCCCTAAATGAAACAGAAACCCTTCGATATGTTGCAATGTCAAGAGACACGGAAAATTCACCTTTGCTATTTGTACTAGTCTTCAGATCCCCGTCTACATATACCCTTATAAACGATATACCTTTATTATCAATATGATCTACTACAAGACCTGACAGTTGTGCAAACGATGTCTACATAATTGACAACCACATTCTTTCACACTTTCAAAAACTAATTTGTACCCGGAACACTGTACTTGAATTTCTTCCCGTTTGGATACTCCGCAACAGTAGAACTCAGTATCGATACATTCGGTTTGGTTTGTCTTATCACCACCACATTCCTGGTGTGTTGGACATGCTCCGATGTCGTAGGTTGCAGATCCAGTGTCTGCTTGGACACAGTCACTCGGGAGCGTTATTACATCAGGAAGTGGATTCGATGTGCAGCCTGCTTGTAGATCTGAAAATAATATTTTAATGAAAACATAGTCAAACGTTCGTCCATGAAAGTCTCCATCTGTACCATTTTAACTGGAGAAGCATTTTGTGTTTTAATAATGAAAATGATACAGATTATAATATTTAAAAAAAAATAATACGAGACTATGTCAATTATTTTCTACCAAAAGGTAAGATTTCCAACGTCATATAACTTGGGTTTTCATCGAAGTGTTTAGTTGGTTGGTCGAGGTTTTTGGAAATGTTACGTCTAATATTGACAAACCGTTTTGTTTTGGTTGAAAAAATGACATTGAGCGTGACGTGCGATTGATTTGGTTTTAGCTCATTCCAGGGTTAGATTCTATTCATTAGTAAGGGAATTTAGACGTTTAATATGGTAATGGTACCCATCAATGTAAATAATTTTAGCACGTTTTCTGAGCCAAAAAAAAATGAATAACCTGGTTTAACGATTGAAAATTCAAGTCTGCTGAGTAAACAAGACTAATGGAGTCAAGTGTAATGCATGTCTTCTTGTGTTTGGATTCCCTTAAGAGTTCCATTCTTATGTTATTGGTGTTTGCCCATGTTTGTGGTGTTCTTTGCCTTTCATTGTTGCTTCTTTTTCTATTCATGCTCACTCTATGTCTCTGGTATATGTCACAATTTTATTTATTGTATTCTTGTTTGGTAAGCGACTATTGCTGAGAACACATGGTGAATTGTGAGCTATAATTGCTGTTGATGGTTACCAGGATGAGGACCAGCCATCTCGAAGCAATGCTCAATGTGTATTGATTTAACTTTAATCTGAGATGTAATGCAGCTTTTTTAACCTGAATTAAAACATTCAAATGTTAATCTGTTCCCGCTTATTTGAAAGTTATGCATTAAATCCAAGGCCTTTTCAATACCTTTTCGATACTTAAAAGATTAAACATAACCAGGTAAAAGTGGCCCAACTGAAATTTATACTCTTTCACTTAATTGTTATAGTAGGATTTTTTTTATTCCTGTCAGTTAATAGAAAATATTTTCACACAATTTCCAGTATTTTATATTCAGAATATTATGTATGATAAAATCGTGTTACTTGTGTTAGATGTATTTATTGAAGATACCCTATCAAGTTACACTGTGGGGTTAAAATGGTGCATAGACATGTTCTTCTGATTCTAAGAATTAAAACAGGTATAGTTACTGATAAGTACCTACAACCTGTTGTGTTTACACGACAAGCCAAAACCTGTTCAAAGTCATCATGGGGGTAAACGTTTATCTGATCCGTTTGTTTTCACAAAATTGGTTGGTATGGAAATGCTACAGCGGATATACACATTCACTTCATGCTAATGAGCTCAAAGATATCTAACAGAGGCCTAAGTAATGATTCTCCATAGACCTTGTGGACCCTAACACTATTTCCTCCTTAATTATATCCCCAAGGTCAAACAAATCACATAAAAGTTATTTTACGTTACTATCTATAAGCATGAAGATTTTGAGCTGATTTTGAGAGAAATCGGTGCATTAGGAATTTTTACCCCAGGATGACCTTGAACCATTTTAAGCCTACTATATTAAAAGTAATTGTCCTAGATATAGCAAACTATACTTGTTTTAATCCTTAGAACCAAATGAACATGTCTATACACCTTTTAATTCCGTATGAAACGTTTGCAAATTAGACTCCTGTTAATTTACCCCCCCCCTTCCTATCTCAAAATGCTTCACAGGAGCAAAAGTTGCATCATCAAGAGTTGCAATCAGCAGGGCAAGTTGCTAGAGAGCATCAAAGCATTTCGTGCAGACTCTTCAAGGCTGAAAAATGTTTTTTTGATGTCTTGTTTAAATTGTGGATTTATTGCATACCTACATTGTGCATAACTGACCGTTGAGTTAAGATCATTGAATCGGAACAAGCCGATTCTGAGGGACTTCACAAAACTTGCCATAGATTTTGAACCCAAAATCCAAATTACACTAAAAGAAAAATCTGGTCAACCAAATTACACTAAAACAAAAATCTGGTCAAAAATGAGATCATGGACAATCAAGTCCCTATCAACAATGGACACAATAGTTCCATTATGGTCTGAAAAAAATGGCTTTTTTTAAAATCCTGCGTGTTTATTGATATCCGGCTGTGTAGAAAATGCCTACCCAGCCCAAAGGCGTTTTAATTTACATTTTTTTCCTTTTTAACTTTTAATTTTATTCTTCTTTTTCTTTTTTCCTGGAATTCGTTTTCGTTGAGATAATGGATAATCAAGTCCCTAAATCAAATTAGATACATAATTCCATTATTGTCCTTAAAAATTGCTTTAAAATCCTTGCGTTTTTATTGATACACGCTGTCGAAAAATGGCATTTAGACCCCTAGCGTTTTTTCTATTTACCTTTGTTCCCCCTTTTTAAACTTGTAATTTTATATTCTTTCTTTTTTTCTTTTTTCCTGGAATTCATTTTCTTCCGATCTTGTTTGACTTTTTTTTTTTTTTAAAATCTGTAACAGGCGACACAAAATACTGTTTACCTTCATATACCGAGAGCGAAGCAGCAGATGAAAACACTGAGCCAGCATCTGTTGTAATGCGACATCTGTAAGACCCGGAGTCTAACAAGGTCAAGCCTTCGATGACTAAAGTATCATTGTCTGCCGACTGTATTAAGTCACCGTCATGAAACCTAAAATTGGAATTAAACATTTTATATATCTATATAGCTACCATGTGCACAACTGACGCATAAACTTCATGATTTCCCTAAATAACAAACACACATGGTGACGCCAAGTACTTGACTGACAGATGCACAAAATTCGGTTCCCATCTCCGACTGCAGGCTAAACCACTCTCTCTCTCTCTCAAGTATTTTAACAAAAATGGCCATAACCCCTGCTTAGAAATGCATAAATCAAATGAGATTTATGTCAAAAGTAGGAGCGGGTTACGGCTAGATTTCTCACAATACAAGGTGAAATTCACAAATCTCACGTACAAAACGCCATAGACAAACAGGGGACGAGAGCAGTTTTCATCTCCACAAGGGGGCGTGGGTTAGCGTAAGTTATTATCTGGGGAAATATAGAATCACCGACGTCAAAGCATCGCGAATGCATTGCTTTCACGATCATCCATCCACTCAACCATCCATCCATCCATCCATCCATCCATCCATCCATCCATCCATCCATCCCTCCATCCATCCATCCATCCATCCATCCATCCATCCATCCATCCATCCATCTATGGTCTATCTTATCCAGCTGGTTAACCACCCTTTAATGAGGAGATCATAGAAAGTTTTCAACAATCAAACCATCGCAATCATTACTAAAGGTATAGTATCATCCCGCTTACCGCTTTGCCGCTCTGATGATGAAACTTACGACACTAAGCAATCATGTCAGAATCGCTCGCTGTGTCCCAAGCGGCAAAGCGTCAACCCAATAAATCGATCTCCCTGCCGTTCGGGCTGCCGCATTGCCCAAAGCGGCAAATCGCATTGAGTTGACTTGAAGTCAACTCTGGAGCGGTGTCGCTCATGACGTAGTTCAAAACGACAGCGTCGCGAGCTCGATCCTGCAGGCGGTGTAAATCAAGCGGTTTGCTGAGCGGCAAGCGGCATGACACTATGTATTCACCTTAAGCCTCGCAGGGTAACGGTACATAGCAAGAGTATTAATTTATTAGCATTAAAATAAATAAAAATAGCCGATGCTTGTCAAAAACGCTTATATCAGAAGGCCGTGTGTTACATCGAGTCTGTTCAGTTGTCGATTCTGTCCATGTACTATACTAGGCAGGTTTATCTGGCATGCGTAAGGCGTGTACTTGTACTTAATTTTTTTTTGTTCGGGAATCAAGTACTCCCATCACGTATGGCATCTAAACGTCTCAAATATTTGCGCATATGCAGGCTTTGGATAACCCCTGGACGTTCAATGTGAATTGGTCTGGTTTTACGATGCAGTCTTCCTAACTCTAATAAGCGAGAACGGGTCCCCCTCTCCGATCCCTCGCGTATGGTATCAACTTTTGTTCGGAAGACCCAACGGATTGATATTTAGCACTGAATCCGTTAGGATGGACTCCGCGGTTTCCAGCCATTCTTTGAAATTGCTGTAATTTTAAGTTACCCAAGCCCATATCTCAGCCCCTGGAAATGATTCCGGTTAGTCTGTGTTACAGACCTTGTAATTGTATTACTCTATGGAAAGATAAACTAACGGACACTATCAGCTAAAGGGACCAACGAACCTCTCTGAGTCCCCCCCCCCCCCCCGTCCCACTTAAAACCGAGTCCTTGACAAAGACTAGATTCCGGTGACCTATGTTTTAAAAAACTAGGAGTTCATTGGAAGCATTGTTGAAAATATTAGCTTTGTTAGTTATGTTATTTAGCTGTCACTTTTTGGCAATATTATCTTTTTGCTGGGGCCTATGCCCATGCTTTCGGGATCAAGGATTCCAACAAAGCTAATATTTTCAACAAGGTTTCCAATTAACTCCTTGTTTCTTAAACTAAAAGTTAGGACACCTTATGAATCATGACGAGGCCCAGGAGCTGAGATTGGGCCCGGGTCCTTCAAATGGCAGCTATTTTGAAAAATGGCGGGAAATCGGATCCATCCCAACGGATTAAATTCAATCAGTGAGATCCTGCAAACAACATAATACCACTCTCGGAGTGGATCAGGGGGAGCACGGAGGTCCTTCTCACTTTTGCGTCAATAAATCCAAATTATAATGTGGACAATTTTGACAACTGGGCAGACGATACAACAGAATAGCAGTGTTTGTTCGCTAACAGGTGCCGCTGTTGTTAAGGTACCGCTGTTGATAAACTGAAAACTTAAGGGCGTTTCGTGATCCCAGCAAATGTTTATGGTTCATTAGATATTCTCAAGAAAAGGTTGTTCCCCAAATTGCAGTTAATTTTATGGTTAACCCTAATGTTATGAGCAAATTTCCATCATGGTTCCACAACAGGCACTGTGTTTGTACTTTCTGTCCGTTTAGAAAACATAAATTTACGAATTTCTTCCAGAGTATATCGAATCCGCACGTATAGGCCTAATATACTTAGGCCAACGGTGTCAGGTACAATAGCTAAATCTCATCTTTTTTATAGGTATGGAGGGGACGAGGCAGTTCATCACGAAATGCCCCTTTAAGAGACACTTAGATAATAAGCCAGGACTTCAAATGGACTTCCTGCTAACAACTCCGTAATTTACGCCATTTGGCATAGTGCCTATACTAGATTCTACTGCTGTCTAGACTATCTCTCATTTCTGTGAAGGGCGTTGAAAAAGCAATAGACAGGCTTAACGAAATCAATGATTCCAATTTTACCGATTTCAATAATGGTAGTGGTTATGGTCGTAATTGTGGCTGTGACAGGAGGAGCCTTGGAAGCTCTTGGACAAGGCGGTTGAATTATTTCCCCAGCGAACGGTTGAAATTATAGTAGGGATATAATTATAAATGAGAATCATATTCCAGATGATTGGGGAAGAAGGTTTGAAGATGTTTTTCTATAGTTTGAAGAGTTTTTGGGTCCAACCTCGGGGAAATGTGGGAAGTTCGTAAAATAAGGGGTAAAATAGTACAGGAGTAAATTTGAAATCAAGTCAAAATGTGTTCAATGTGCACCAATGTATTTGTCTCATTATAAGGATAAAAAAAGGTACAGTTTGTCTAGGTTCTGACCATTAGTTAAACAGGTACAGCCCTATTAAGGTTCAAGGTCATCAAGGGTGTAAACCTGACCCAGTGCTCCGATTTCGTTGAAACTGGTGTCAAATTGTTCATCTTGCCTTATTTTACCATGTTTGGCATTTGGCTTAGTAATTAGTGGCCACAAAAGGGTGGTCTACATAGTCAATAGAGGTCACCAAAACTTGACCTCAAATTGTATACAGAGCTGCAGAGCTGTCACTCAAAAAATTAAAATGCATTTTCTGCCTCAGTATGACCAGAGCAATAATTTGACACCAGTTTCAACAAATTCGGAGCATTGGATATTTTTTGTCCCAGGATGACATTGAACCTTATCAGGGCTGTAGCCGTGTAACTAAAGGTCCGAATCTATACAAACTATACCCTTTTATCCTTATATACTTGGGTCATTTAGGGCAATTTGTCTTCTATAAAGGTTATTGAACAAGTTTAGCGAGAAAGTGTGGGTGGATTCCAGGAGGGGAAACATTCATAATACAGGGGTCAAAAATGAAAATGCTTGGATTGCTTAAAGAGGTAACCAAAGTGTTTTTCTTGTTAGTGTACTGATGAGTGATTTGTGAAATGATAGGTCAAGGTTAAAAATAAGACTTCTCCTGTATTTGATCATCTTTCTAAACTGAACACAAAAGAAACTTATAATTTTTCACTATCTTAAATCTTGCCCATCAAAATGAACCAGAAAGTGAACACAGGATTACTTCAATTCTCTACTCTTATCTATTAAACATGTCATTGACCAAGCAGTTACAAAACTGGCACAAGGGTGAAATGCCGCTGACATTTTTGTGGGCTATAAAAGCAAAACTAGTAACAGCTTTGTCAAACAGACAGACAGATGATGCTGACATGTGATGATGATGATGATTGACGATGATGATGATGATGAGACGATGATGATGTGACGATGACGACGATGACGTGATGATGCTGATGATGACGCGATGACGATGACGATTGATGATGATAATGATGATGATGATGATTAATCAAGGCAGTTCTGTTTTATATACCTTCATTATAAATTTATTCTTTTAAAAAGGTCGCCTTGGACAACAGCGCGGTCAGACAGACCTCAGTCAGTGGCGGATTTAAGACTCAGCAAGCTGTGCTGACAGGGCCCCCCTAAAATATACTCTCAGGGCCCCCCTCGGACACACCTTAGTCGTACTAAAGTGCGATATTGCGTGGCTCTTGGGGGCCCACCTTAAAGCGGCATGGCACAATTTTACAAAATATGAAATTTCTTCAATTGCTCTCAAATGATAGTGTAGGCCATTGGAAGACACAGAGTATATTTACACATAAAGTACCATACACCAAAAAAGATAATGAGATAAAGACATCCAGGTAATTTGTAGGCCAACTTTTAAGTTTCCATAACTTTATCAACAAATGGGTATATTACATGAATATTTTTGACGAGTACTCACTGATATTAAATCAACATGGGTTATAGACCGATCAAGCATTGTGCATAGCGTGGGAAAACATTCATACGGCGCCTTGCCCCGCCTGTTCCTTCTGTTAAACGCCATTTAGTCGTCGTTTGGTGAATTTAACGTCGCCGCGAAGTTAAATTATAAAATCGTTCGTTACCCATAAGGAAAGTGATTTGGTCTAATCATTTCGGGTTAGGGCGTTTGTATATAAAAGCCTTTCACCATGAAAAATATGACAGGGGGGGGGGTTTAGGACACGATCTGCTCGATTTGGGCATTCTGGGGATTTTCCAAACGGTAATTTTGGGGAACTGCTACATGATTACTATGGAAGTCTCGGTCCCAGTGACATTAAAAAATCTCTCTAACCTTTGTTCAAAAGATCTTAGGTAACATCTGCTAAATTTAGAAAAAATTATTGACTTCAAAATCCGTCGGGGTTCGTGGATTAACCCCGCTGCCAAATAGTGTTGTAATTTCCAATAACGGTTATTTAGATTTAAATATCGTGACCAGGATAGTCTTTAGTCAAAGTCTTGTGTTTAACCGTTCGATATGCGTAAGGCGCCCTCCTACCCTAAAGTCTTTGAAACAGGCTAGCACCAGGAAGTTGATGCCGGTTTTGACTTTGCTATTGCTGGTGGTTGGCATGTCCTACCCCCCCCCGGAATATCGATTTGAAAAATCTTGAGGGCGCCGCACCTATTGTTCAAATGGCCAGTATCTCTTAAACTGCTGACAGGGCCCCTTTCCCTAAATCCGCCACTGCCTCAAGTACTATTTACGTCGTAAAGAGTACATCTTCTGCGTACGCGCTTGCCGCCACATATCACAAGCCACATACTATTTACGGCTTGGAGGTACTATTTACGCTTGGATGGTACTATTTACGGTTAACTTGCACACGCTTTCTAAAATTAGTGAAACTATTTCAAATCAACAGGAGGGGACGTTTAACAATTAATTACCAGCTCTAAGAAATAAAGCAGTGGCGGCACCAGACTCTCTTTTCTGGGGGGGCAAACGGGGGGGGCAAAGTGAAACTTTGGGGGGGCAAAGGTGAAATTAATGGGGGGGCCAAAATATGAAAAATTTGGAATTTTTCAACTAATTTGCCCAAAATGCGCTGATTTTTGGCCCCAATCAATGATTTTGGCCCGAAAATCCTAATTTTTCTTTCGACAGGGGGGGGGGGGCGCCAAACTGGGGGGGGGGCAAGAAAAAAATTTGGGGGGTGGGCAATTGCCCCCCCATTTTGCCCCCCCCCCCCCTGGGCGCCCGCACTGATAATAGTGACTGTACTGATAATAGGGTGTGGCCAAATTCTGGTATTAGTTGGTTATGTTGCTTTAATGATAATATGGTAATGGTTGCGGTGTATAATAGTGGTAGTCGTATTAAGCACAGCACTATTACGGTAGTGTGAATATTGGGTAGAAGTATACTTACCATTCAAACCTTTTACAATGGAGAGCTTCTCTTGACATTGTGGCAACAAAAAGCAACATTTCACCAACAGACGATCGGAATTTTTCGAGGTTGCTCAATATCATGGGTAAATTCTGATACAAAATGATGGAATAGCAATTCCAATATAGAAATAATTGTCTTCTTTGTATAAGGTCTATCGGTAATAGAATTTTAATGTATGTTTTCCCGCCCGCTCAAAAAGAGAACAAACTCTACATCTCGTAAAGTTTACATACATATCTCTGAAATTTAGTTCCACTTCCCAAAGTTTATCATTCAAAAAAAGGCGAAGGAGAATACCATTTCTTAGCATACGCTTGTTTATATTAAATTCCAAATAATATATGATAAAACATTTTATCGATTAAACCGGTGGAAAAGGAGATGTTGTCCGCCCGGGCCATAATCTGGGCTCCATAGACGAATGTCCTATCTTCGGCGTTGTACTCTCTAAATTTCTTAGATTAAAAACTAATCTAATTTGATTGCTATCAGGGACAAATCTAAAACGTTTAGATTAAAATTTAAATCAAAATATATTGAAATATAAATCTAATAGTATTCCGCGTGGGGTAATGTACAAACAGAATAATGGTTAGAATTGGCGTTTTCTAAGGATGTATGCCCGGGATGTGTGCTGACGTATTTGTTTAATTTACTTTTAATGATAAAAAAAATCAGTTACCAAGTGGTACCATTTCCGCGGTCAGGATAGATGAAGTTGAACTTTCTCTGGTAGTGTTAGCCACAAACATAACATACAGGTACTTTGATACAACCATGGGGCGTTCCTGAGGGCAGACGCCTTGAATATTGAAGAAACCAGTCGAATTAGTGACGGCCAGTATGTTGTATGGTGTAGCAGCATATGCAATCCTTGCTTCTGATAGCGGTCGATTTGTTGTATCTGTAACTCTTCCGTGTAGAAAGCTTTCATTACATTCACAGGCATCACAGTCTGCGTTAAGTGTACCTTCCTCACATTCTTGAGAGCAGTCTTTAAATATAAATAATAAATATAAAAAAAATTATATTTCTTTTAAAAGCGATTTCGGGTATCTAAAACGGTACTGCATGAGAGACTAACGTTATCAGTCCCCCTTAGAGAATGAAACATAATATCGAATATCTCCGAAAAACAAAGGGGTTTTATGGATATTTTTGCATCAAAGGGTCACAAACGGTATTCATGCATTCCTCTAAAATCGCCATAACAAACTAAAAACATGAAAAACTCCAAATTGAAAGGGGGGTTGAGTTCTAAGTAGCAAACCCACAACTATAAGTATCTAATACTACTTTAAAATCTCACTTGAGATTTATATTCATGATATAATGCAAACAGGGCTTCATGATGATCAGAGTTACTATAACAGAAGTAGTCATTTGGCTATGGTTTAGAGCTCAGGGAAAATCTGTTGGACTATTATATAATACTAATTCTTGTGCAAAGTTTTGTTCATGGATAACAATACGAATGAGTTCTGGTATACAGTGTACTTTGTTCTGGTAGAGTAAGCACAAAGCTATTATGCTTTGGAATATATTACTATGTATGATACGATGTTTATCGTGTGATCTGCAAGAACGCCGAGAGCTGCATTTTGTGTTCTTGCATCCTTTTTTAACTAAGCTATATATAGTTAAGGGACAGGGAGCTGTTTTGTGGGAATTAGCACCAACACCAGCGCACCATCTTCAGATCGCCACCCGAAGTCTATAGCAGGTGGGAGCTGTGGGTGGGGTGTGTCATCTTGGTACCACGATACTGGTAGAGAGCACGTGGAATTGCATCTTCTATAGCTCCTCGGGTTGGTGGTAGCTGTTGAGATTCGCTCTCATGAGGTGACGCTAGATGAAGAAGACAGAGATATTAAAGATCTGGACACAAGGAGGAAAGCTCTCAGAAAGAAAGATGCCTGAAGAAGACATCTGCAAGAAATCCAACCTACAAGAAAACGGAATTAACATTGATGAACAGATGTTAAGAGACCTAAGATTTGCAGAGGATATCGATTTGACAATGAATTCTGTAGTAAAGGATCTGAATAGCTTGAATAGATAAAGTAAACAGGTTGGATTACAGATGCATAAAGGTAAAGCAAGGTTTATGACCAACTCTGAGACAAAGGACACGATTGCAGTAGAGAATCATCCAAATGAGAAAGCTATAGATATATGTGAAAAAACCACAGAAAATGCACTCCAACACAGCCGAGGACGACCTCACCCGAATAAATGCAGGGTGGGGATGCTTTGAAATGCACAAAACCTATTGACTGATAAGAGCATTCCTATGTCCCTAAGAAAATATGTGTCCTGACAACTATGATTTATCTAGCTGAGACATTGTCAACTACTATAAGGATATTGAACATAAATTAATTACAGCCCAAAGAGAAAAGAAATATGCTTCATATTACGTTAGAGAAAGAGTTTGCCACACAGGAACTTAGGTGAAAGAGAAACAAAAGGGAAATTGACAGGGCATGTATCCAGAACACAAAACAACAGATGGACAAAAAGATCGACTTTAGGGTGGCAGTCAAGAAAGGGGAAAGGCAGGAGATGAAGACAGAAAAGGCACTGGAGAGATAACATTACAGGGTACATAAAGACAACAGCACTCTAAATTATAATCGTGGTTATAAACCCAATCTAGTTGACAATCAAACCCATCGTTCTGAACAGAAACAACGGAATGATCTCCTGCAATACAAAGATAAGCCGCCAAACAAGAGAGTTCTCCTAGTCATCACCTATAATCCACGATTTTTCAACCTTCATTCAAACCCACCTTTCTGTCCTTCACTCTTCACCATCTCGTCATGTAAGTGCAACAAAGTCGTATCTACATTTTCATTTTGCAGGAGAAGCATTTTTGTTTGTCATTCTTTTGTGACATTTCAAATGAAAATAATTCTTACACACGATAAAAATGTATTTTTTTAAATATCTTATAAATATTTCATTTCCCACTTAAGTCGACTAATTAAGAAGTAATTGGCTAATTAAAATGGCGTAACTACACACATGATTTCCCGTGTCGTGCAACAAAGTCGTATCTACCAGTTACGACTTTGTTGCACGACACGGGAAATTCAATTTTGAGTGCAACAAAGTCGTATCTACACCTAATTAGGCCTAATTGGCCTAATAACTCTGCAATAAACTGAGCCTTACACTTGAAATATATGTTAAATTATGCGTATTCATTACTTTTGTAAATTAATTAAGTACTGAGCGTAATATTGAGTGGAAAAGGGTCGTAACTACATTTTTTGATATGTTTTTAAGGTTTTTTGTGCCGAAATTAGCATAAATTAGCATAAATCTGGTAAAAAATGAATTTGCTCTTTTCACAAAATATTTTGGGAGATTCTTTTTACTTAGACACCTTTTTAAAAAACCATCGCTTTACAAGAAATGAAATGTCGTATCTGCATACTAGTTTTCCCGTGTCGTGCAACAAAGTCGTATCTACCAGTTACGACTTGGTTGCACGACACGGGAAATTCAATTTTGAGTGCAACAAAGTCGTATCTACACCTAAATAGGCCTATTTAGCTTAATAACTCTGCAATAAATTGAGACTATCACTTGATGTATCAAATTAAGCGTAATTAAGTATTTTTTCATATAATATAAATAACTCAATTTCGCCAAAAATGTCAGTTACGACTTTGTTGCACTCACATGACGATCTTTGAAGGGCATCTTCCCGGAGCCGCCTATCATTGCTTACAGAAGTCCTCGTAATTTACGGGACCTCCTTGTCTCTGCTAAAATTAAAAATCATTCCCTTTCAGATCAAGCCTCTCCCACGGGGTTCTTTAATTGCGCTTCCAAGAAATGTATCCTTCACGGCTTTGCAAAAGAAAGTAAAAAAATAACCAGTTCTGTCACTAAGGAAACCTTTCCCATTACAAGTGATATCACGTGCAAATCATCCTTGTCATCTACGTTATCACGTGCCAAAAATACAATCGCCAATATACAGGAAAAACCACCCCTACTCTCTACACGCGTTTTAACAATATTGGAAATCTATATTACTAAAAATTTTGTTACAAAAATGGCTCAGGTAGACGAGGTTTAATGTCACCCTGGCTGCATAGACGAGACGGTGTGTTCAGAATTGACCAAGTGACACCGACACATTATATCGCGCATAATCATAGTGCCTTTTCAGCCCCCAATTTCTGGGATTGACTCATGGCGCAACGTTACTAACACAAAACAACACCAACATTCTCCCACGGAAAGTCTGATTTGAATTCTGTTTTCAGCTTCCAATAGCCGAGATTTTTCCATTATCATTGCGCATATAATTTTGACCACCTGAGGTCTAAGAAGTCTCTCGAACGTCATGAACACACAGTGCAGAATTTCCGAAATCTTCCCAAGCTGTATCACAAATATGACGTCACCATTCAGTAATGAGCGTAATGGGCGGCGCCTCTTCATTTGTATTTATTACGAAGAAGTTTGTTCGTGCGGGCATTGGTGAAAATAACGAACCGGGACAAGCGACATACCCTCACACACCCAGACACAAACACTACCAAACACACACATACACGCACACACACATAATGACACAACGCGCTAACACGCGGGCACAAGCACACGTATGCTAATACACTAAGAAGCACACACCAATAGACACTAATGCATGCGAATACACGAAAACAAAGTATATGGGAAAGGGGGCCTCTACTCGTCGACATTTATTCCCCACGGAACAATAGAATGAAATTTAGCAATCCAAAATGATTCGCGCATCATGATTATGTGACCGGTTTTGGTGCGAATTTGTTCAATGCCAGTAATTTGGGCATGACTAATATCATGGTCAGGTTGATTAAAGTGTTTCACATACGGGAGATCCTTCCTATTGTTTTAAACTAGCGGGGAGCCCTCGCTGCGCGCGGGCCCCCGCTAGCTGAGTATACCAGCTAGATGAGTATACTGGAATGTTTTCAGAAGGCACTGTATTCGACCTAATTAGCAGCCCGGACATTTAAGTAAGTCATTAAGCATGGCCAAGTTACTAAATAATGACCCCTGGATGACCTTTGACCCACAAATGACCAATCGAAAACATACCCACAAACCTTGTACGGCAAAACTCTACCACCATACCAAAACTCATATCCATACGTCAAAGCACGCCCAAGTTACCCAATAATGACTCCTGGATTACCTTTGACCCCAAATGACCCATCGAAAATGTGACCACAACATACGTACGTCGGAGCTCTACCACCATACCAAAATTCATATCCATACGTCAAAGCACGCCCAAGTACCAAATAATGACCCAGGATGACCTTTGACCCCAAATGACCCCTCGAAAACGTGACCACAATACCTCGTACGTCAACGCTCTACCACCATACCAAATTCAATCCGTAGTTAAAGGGGACGGCGAAAACGCATAGCCGGACAAACAAACAAACAAACCCACAAACAAACAAAGAAAGTTGTTTTTTTAGTAATATAGATCCCTAAGGGGGTGATTTTCGTTACTGAACTTTCGATTCCTGTAAATTTGGTACCACCGGGTAGCTTTAGAGTTTCTTCGTGCCATTGGCTTTTTTGGGGGGGTGGGGTGGGGGATACCAAATACGACAACCATCCCCAGTATGAAGTCACTATGGATGTATATGTTGCCGGAAATTAGGAAAATACTGATATAGGGTGGAAATTGCTATTCGCAATTGTAGCGACTCAAAACATTATTTAGCACTAAAAGCCGCTCATTATATAAAACTAGTCATTTCCCATCAAGTAGCTCCAAAATCCCATGAAATAGAAGTTTTCGTGTGTCTATGCAAATTGGACAATTTTGATACATGCGAACTTTATGACCGCCATTGTGAAGTAATGCTATGCATGTTGTACTCATTTTGTATCAATGAAAGAGGAGGAACCATAGCTATCTATTGGTACCAAAATCAGGCGCCTGCTAGGCACGTTGCAGTAATTCTCCCCGAAGGGGAGGGGGTGTTGCCACCACCATCCATCACTTTGGGATCACCAGCTATTCTTACCCTACCCCGGTGGATGTTTGTTTTGGATGAAAAGAGCAGAAATGTCAATGACAATCCATCAAATAATTGGCACCAAAAAAAGGAGGGTTAGGAAGCCGGGGGAAAAAACCTGAAGGAGGGAGAGGGGTAAACCACCCCTTCGGTAGACGAGGTTAACGTTTACTTACGTTGACATTGCAACTATGCATGGCTATTTTTAGGCAGTGGGACCCACGTTTGATTGGGAATGCATGAGAGTTTGAGTGCTGTCATAATTATATGCACAGAACTGTGTTTTGACTCAGAAGGGTCAGTTGTGGCGCGGTCAATCATGAATTGCATGACACGAGAATGTTTAAACACAACATTTTACTGCATCGGTGTGTGTATACTGAAACGCGGTTCATTTAACAACCATGGACCTAACAGAGAGGAGGACAAACAACACCGAGTTTCAAAGACCTTATCACGTAGCCGCCTTTTGCTATTAAATCCTACCACGATCCAAATAAGCGCCTTAAGTATGCGATAACTTGCCCTATAGCCGGAGGAAAGTGCTCTTCGGAAAGTGGCGCGGGGCATACGGGGAAAAAATTTTGTAACAATTTTGGCAATTTCAGGCTAACGCGCAGAAAACAGGGGAGAAAATCTAACTACGACAACACTAGGTATGAAAAATATGAAAAACTGTAGTCATGGTAGTGGCAATACAAAAATACGGTTATAAAATGTGATCAGACTGTTTTGGGGCGAATGTTTGAAGATGTTTTCTATAGTTTTAAGAATGCTGAATTCATAATTTTTGTGCACCCTGGGAAATATGGGGACATTGAAAAATGGGGGGGGGGGGTAGCAAAAGGTAAATTTGAAATGAAGTCAAATGTCACCATCATTGGTCTCGGTAATAATGATGAAAATTGGGTCGAGTCGGCCCGGTAACCATGATTATTTTTAGGGGGATGACTTTTTACCCTCAGATTCCGGGGGCGGGGGGTTGGGGCGAATTGGCAAGAGTGATACTTTCTACCGAAATTTTAACCTTTTTTTCGACCAAAAAACACATAAAACCATATTTGTTGCCTTTTTAGCCCATTTTAATTTTTTTGGGGGGGGGGGCTTTTAAGATTGGGGCGTCTCCCCCCTCGCCCGCTGATTCCGGGCTTGGGTATAGTTGTGTCTATTCTTTCGACCTTAGGTTTAAAGTTCAAAGTAGAAGATTCAGCGATTTGAGAAATATCATATTTTTGTGTAGTAAATAACCAGAGTCAACTAGAATTAAGCTACTCCCCTAAAATGCTCAATCCCAAAGTTAGAGATGATCGAATTTTCTGATGACGTCACTAGACGCATAAGGTATAAAGATGAAAACTACTGCATAATAATGAAGACACATTGTTATTTGCAAATTTAGTGGCAAAGAAATAATATCGTAACACGTAAACATTTTTCACCCATGTAGAGACGTTTAGACGTCAATTTGAAATTGGTACTCATTTTTGGTATCAAAGGAAAGATGAACCTTGCTATCTATTGCAACTAAAATCAATGTCTGTGGAATATTCCCTGGCTGTAACGTACTAGGCGTGTTGGTAGTTTCCCTCCCGAAATGGGGGGGGGGGGTTGCCACCCCCTATCCACCACTTTGGGATCACCCTTTAACCGTTGGCTATACCCCGGTAGTTTTTTTTTTGATTGTGCGGGGGCCCCCATGAAACGGAACATAAAATGTCAATTGGCCAATTACAATCAACTCTTGGACAACCGAAAATGGGGTTTTAGGAGGCGAAAAAAGAAAGAGCGGTAACAACTCCCTCCCCCCTTCGGAAGACGAGTGTTATTGATCTGTAAATGTATATTTAATTTAGGTATAAAGTATGAACTTTTCCCATGCATAATTCGATGAAACAGACATTGGAATCAGTTCGACATGGTCTCGTCTATCAAACCCCACAACGGGTAAAGAAAATTCAACATAACCGGAAGTTAAAATAATACAATTTGGTGGGTTTTCGACGTAGAATTCCACTCAGGGGGCGCGCTTGGTCAACCATTTCAAGTTTTACTTTGTTACAGGTACTTGAACTTTCATAACACCGTTTCTCAAGTGTCGGAAGTGATTGGAGCTTTTCATATTAATTTTCAACAATATTTTTACAATTAACGGGTCACAAACCCTCAAAATGCCAGCTTATTTTCTACAGTCGTAGCTCCACAAAGAAGGACGGAATTTGATGTGGTTTTCGGTATTCTTAACAAAATTCTCCTCTAATTTGGTGAACACAACAACTTGCCAAAAAAGTGGAAATTGAAGGGAACTGTCGCTTTCCAACAACCCCTACAGTCAGGGGTCAACCCCGGTCAAATTACAAAGTTTTGTGGACAGATTTTTCCCGGTAGTCACTGAATCGACCGCGGAAAAGAGATATAGATCACAACGTCTCGTGTATGCCACATGATACACATCGATGCCTGGCTTTGTCGAGATGAATGGGTAATCGAAATAGGGGTACTTGGTGGTTTTCGCGTTGGTTGTCCTCTCTATCATGTCCATGTTAAACTTAGGTCAGTCCTGAGGTAGGAGAGAAGGAAAAGCTCTTCCATAGTGCATTACGCAATTCCGTTATCCCAACTTAATCACTTGCACTTATTGTAAAAGCATTGACCAACAAAGGCCACTTCTTCTCGCAGGGAGTACTCTTTCATGTTCCATGATCATCGCCGACAGAAGCGGGCACGCTCAGTTGAACAATATATGACCCTGTGCGCAGAAGTATATCCCCGATGCGCAGTGGTTTGTTTTATGTGGAGACGAAACCAAAGAGAGTGATTCGATACAGCCGAATTCTGAGTATTTTCCAGTCCAATAAAATCGGAGATAGCATGTTTCCTAAGATGAGTTAGATTGATTTTAGTTGTTTTGAAAACTTGGATGTTTTGTAACGCCGTATTTCTTAAAGTTAATTTGGAGACGAATCTAACTTGATTGGGAAGGAAAATGCCTTATCTAACAATGACACCAAACTTGGCAGTGCCCTTGAATTTTGCCGTTTTCTTTCCCTCATTTTTCCCAAAGTTGGGTCATTTAACCACAGCTTTGTATGTTAGTGTTACAGGCCGTCGTGGCCTGGTGTAATGGCAGGCTCCACGTATCAAATCATGGCGAGTTTCCCCTCGCATGTCGAGTTTCATGCCTGTATATTGAGTTTACACCCGCTATATGTCGAGTTTACAGCGTTGCCTATCCAGTTTGAACTCTATGTGCCGAGTTTCATATATCGTGTCCAGAATAAATCATGTCCAGAATAAATCATGTCCACAATAAAATCATGCCAAGTTTTAAAAAACTGGACATGATTTTTTTCAACATGCTGAAAACTGGACATGAGTTTTTCTCAAAATGAGCAAAACTCGACATGATTTTGAAACCCGGCATGATTTTTTGTCTGGAAAGTGAGGAAAACTGTGGACATGAGTTATGTCAACTCAACCAATTAGAGAGCAAAACTCGATGTTATAGAGGCAAAACTGGACAGCTAGCGCTGTAAATCGACATATTATAACGGCACACTCGACATATGGCGAGGAGTAAAACTTCGATACACAGCGCGTGAAACTCGACCGTGCGCGGGAAAACTCGACATGATTTTGAAACTCGGGATGTGATTTTTTCTGACATAGGAAAAAATGGACATGATTTATGTCAAACTCACCATTATAGAGAGCACAAACTCGGAGTATAGAGGGCAAACTGGGGACAGATCGCGCTGGTAAACTCGGAATAATAACGTGGCAAACTCGACATTATGGCGAGGAAAATCGATACACAGCGCGTGAAACTCGCCCTTGATTTGATACGTGGAGGTTGCCATACTGTGGTTTGCCAGTCAATACTTTATCTCACCCCGTGGTCTCCCTACCTGATATCCTATTAGTGTCATCTGGGTTCTTGTTCACTTGTGTATGCCTGTGGTGTTGGTACCTTCTTGTTGGTATAATTATAATGGTGTCTACCCCTAGTCCTCAGCATGTGAGATTATCATTGCTGTTTCAGTATTTCATTCCAGTTTATGTTAGGTCTCTCTTAGTTGCAGTGTCAATTTTTTTTTTATTTTCTGTGGTCACTTTTTATTGTTGTTATTGTTCATTTGTTTGTAGATTACCTGATGTAAAAGATTACCGGATTACCAATGAATGTAGGTGAAACCATACACAACCCCAATATACATGGCCAGGGGAAGAAAAGCAAGTTGTTTGGTAAAATGTTCAGGCAACATGACTGATTTTGTTTATATCAATCCATTGAACAAATCCTTATTTTAAATTACCATGAATAACCCACGATTGCACTTCAGAGACAAACCTTGTGTGTGTGTTGTGTGTGGGGGGGGGGGGGTGAAGGTGCGAGTCAAGAAGACCTATTACTCAGAAGAACCACTATTCAGAAACACCCACTTAACAGGAAAGGCCCGATATTTAGGAATTTTCTGAATAGCGGGTTCTGAATAAAGGGATTTTTGAATAGTGGGCTTTTTGTTGTATTTTATTTAAAAGACCCTACTCATGGGTTGTTTTATTGTGGTAAAACGGCCCGTTATTCAGAAGACCCGTCAGTCAGATTATTTTCTGACAAAAGTCGGGATATTTTCTGAATCACGGGCCTTTGAGTAATGGGCCTTTCTAAGTAGTTTGAAAACTCAAAGGAAGGACTATTCAGAATCGTTTCTATCTAGCAGGTCCTTTTTTGACAATTTCGAGACATGGTCATCATAATTGAATGTTGATGCATCCCCTGCATTTCATTAACCCGGTTCCAACCAGGATATTTACGTTGGTAACACAGGTTAAGTGGGGGGAGGGGGGGGGGGGCTGGACCTCCCATAAATTATTTTCCATGCCGAACCTCCCCGGGACGATGATTTCAGTGTCAATTCGTACCAAAAGAAGTACCAACATTCCTAGCGCATTCCTTCTATGACGGCTAGGGGGGCCCCTCGCAAAATTCGTTCTAAAGTATCGTTAATTTTGTTCTAAAATCACACAAACAATAGTTTTATACTGGATTGTAAGGTCAAAAATGAGAAAGAAAAATTAACTTAAAATTGAAAAGTTAGCGTTAAAGTTACTAGAGGTTTAACCAACCCTCTACTCCTAAAATTTGGCGGCTTTACCAACCCCCACCCCCCCCGCGTAGGTTGTGGCGGGCTTGGCTATTGTTTTGGCGCTAAAATGTTCGCAAAGATGTCGGAATCGATTACCTAAAATTATTTGCGACACATCGAGGATTGTTTGTATGACAAATTAAACGTTGACTTAGAGTTTTTCTCTTAAAACTTTTCATTTGGTTAAACTTAGTTTATCAAGAGACCACAATAGTATATCAGGCCTCACAGGACCCAACAGCTGGGAAATGGTGTTAACTTTATGTTACAGTGATTCTAGGGTAAAATCTTCCGAGGAACACGATTCAAAGTGGCCATTCCGGGGGTGCTCCCATTTGGCGTCAAATATAATAAAGTTATATAATGGCCTTTTCTCTTAATTTTAGTGTCTACAAATAGGTTTTCGGGCATGAGAAAGAAATGATTGGAAACAACTTTGAAATCCAAAATTGGCTAGCCTATTGCCAAAAATGGCGCCCAAAAATGGAGGGGGTCCAACCTATCGTAGAGTTCTTTCACAAAAGTCTTGTTTAAGTAAATCACAATAGATTTTTGCCATGGCGGTGCAAGAACCAATTCTTTCTTCAATTCTGATTTTGTACCTTGCCTAGACCTATGGAAAGTGTTCTGTTGATATTCGAACTGCTAATTCTTATTCAGTTGGAAATTGTTGTGTAAAAAACATTTTTTCTGTAAACGAAGTTTTCACTTTGTTTAATTTACATGTTCATGCTATGCAATTTGGGTTTGTTTTTGTTTTGGACGGCTATTTATTGCATTGCTATTTTGTTTCATTATGTTTGGGCTGTATTGCCCATTTTATTTCCTGAGTTACTATTGAGCTTTATACTTTTTACTTGTAACTCAAATGTCTTTTCATAAATAACCCCATAGGTGGACCTAACTTTCCCCTCTATTTGATTAATCAGATGTTTCTCTATTTACACAATTTTTGGGATGGGTGAACAATTCAATACTTTAGCACTTTAAATATAAAAATGGACTGCAGGTGCAAAAAAATCAAAATGGGCAAATGGCAACCGGGACCATGATTGAGAAGGATCCCTTTGCACCCACTAAACAGGCCTCATAATACAGGCATGATTCTGGTGTCCTAGCCTGTGTTTTCAGAAGCAAAGAGACCATCTGAAACATCGTTGAAAATGTTAGATTCGTTAGTTATGTTATTTAGCCCGGGGGCGGGGGAATCCGCCCCCTCGACATTTTTTGTCGTATCTCACCTATTTGTTATTTTTTCACGCCGAAACTGCATGACGTTTTTCTTTGAAGCCTTGCGCTCGATTTAAGACCATTTTGAACAAAATCGGACCTACGGTTATGACGCGGCGTTACGTAATCGCGCACTGCGTGCGAAGAAAAGCTATTTCCCATTGAAATTACACGGAACAGCAGAAATCCAGTTTTTTGTGCTAAGGATGCAGTTACATTATGTTTTATCTTATTTATTTGATTTATTTGTAGTAAGAGCATGTGTGCGCATACTTTGACACACATCATGGCCCAAAAATCCAACTTTTGCTTGAAAAAATAACGAAAAACCATGAATTTTGCAATTTTTTTAGATTATGTTTGTATTTTTTTGGTATCAATGGACTCGGGAGGGTCATAGCTATCCATTGGTACCACACATATGATAGTTCATCAATCCGTTTCCGAGATACTGGGGGCGGAATCCGCTCCACCCCCCCCCCCCCCCCCCCCGGGTTTTTTTTTTTTTTTTTTTTCCCCCCCCCCCCCCCCCCCCCCCCTGGCGGTGAGATGGGTCCAAAAAGCACGGCTCTTTAGGGTTAAACTTCAAAATGGCCGTCAAGTTGTCATTTTTGCCCATATCTCCGTTTTTGAGCCTTTAGCATTTCGGATTCTGATGTCTTTGTCCATGTTTTTAGGATCAAGGAATTTATTAAAAACATCGTTGATAATATTGGATCATTTGGTTTTTGTATTTGGCCGTGGTGGCCATTTTAAACTTCAAAATGGCCGCCAAGCTGTCATTTTTGCCCATATCTCCGTTTCAGAGCCTTTTAGACGTCTGCTTCTGGTGTCTTTGTCTATGTTTTCAAGATCAAGGAATCCATTAGAAGCATTGTTGACAATATTGGGTCCGTTGGATTCCGTATTTGGCCGAGGCGGTCATTTTGAAGTTCAAAGCTGTGCCACCTTTTGCCCATATACCTCTTCTCTGGGCCTCTATGTAGAAACACAAATCGCGTGCCTTCCCGATTTTAATGTCAAGAATCCAATAAGAATATTTATGTCGATATGGGATCCACTGCTTTGTTTTCAATATGTTGTGGCTACCCAAAATGGTCACCGAAATTACGTCCTATTTTAATCCATATCCCGTTTTCTCTGAGAGAAAGCAAGATTGTGATGTCCATCCTCACGTTTTCGGGTCAATTAAATACAATTTAGAATATGGATGATATTATTGGCTCATTAATTTATGTGGTAGCCATCCTTGATTTCAAAATAAGATTTGGTGGCGCTATTCAAAACTTGTTTTGCCCCTTAAATCGTACTAATTAACTTTTTAAAAATTTTATTTCCAGGCAATGTATATTCTCCTAGTAGGAGCCAAATTTATGGAAAAAGTCTCTTCCGGGAAAGTGGGTTTTCATTGCTGGCGGGAGAATTGGTGCGCGTCATAAAAATGGCGTTTTTGGAGCCGCCATTTTTAATTGGTACAAAACCATTTTCTTTTCCCCCTATAATTTGGTCGTGCTGATGTACCCCATCATGACCAGAGTTTTTGGTAAAAAACAATGGCGACGTTTTTTTTCATAGGGGTCAACTGAGCCCCCCCCCCCCACACACACACAATCGGAAGTTACAAGACCTTATACCCTTAGTATAATGAATAATGAACGGTTAACCTAGGAGTCAATAAAAAAGCCTGCAAATAACATAAGCAAACGAATCTAATAATTTCACCGATATTTCAATGGGTTCCTTGCGGCCAAATACAAAAACCAATGCTTCCAATATTAGCCAACATGTTGCTAATAAATTCCCCTTGATCCTAAAACAATAGACAAAGACAATCAGAATCAGAAATGCAAACGGCGCAGAAACGGAGAATATGGGCAAAAATGACAGCATGGGCGGCCATTGTTGAAGTTAAAATGGCCACCAGGCCAAATAACAGCTAGGACACCAGAGTCATCTGTATGATGCCTGTTTGCTGGTGAAAGGATTCTTCTCAATCATTGTCTATTTTGGTTGCCAATTTTGGACGAACCATTGGATTTTTTTTTTGCACCTGGCCTCCATTTTTGATATTGAAGTGTTAGGTTGATTTGTTTGAGTTTTCACATCCCAAATGCAAATATAAGCTCTGATTAATCACAAATCGATAAGAAAATGCTCACATGATGATTTATGTTAAAAAAGGACATTTGGGCGCCATTTTTGAATTTTTTGGCAAGGCGCCATTTTGGGATTTTCAAAAGTATTCCAAATCAATTTCTTCAATGCTCATGATGCCCGAAAACCTATGTAACACTAAAATAAGATAAAGGCCATTATAACTTATATAAATTTTGACCCCACAATGGGAGCACCCCCGGAATGACACTTTGGGCCCTTTTTTCAAAATAACGCGTCCTGAATCGTGTTCCTCGAAAATGGTTACGCTAAAATCAACTTCAAACATAAGTGAACACCATTTCCCAGCTATTTCAAATTGAAATTAAAAATTTATGTTAAATTATGCGTCTTCAGTTTACTTTTTTAAATTAATTAAGTACTGAGCGGAATATTGAGCGGAAAAAGGTTCGTACTACCTTTTTTTTATATGTTTTAAGGTTGTTGGCCGAACTTAGCATTTAAGTTTTGGGAAAAAAATTAAATTGCTCTTTCCACAAATTTTTGGGAGATTTTTTAACGTATGCACCTTTTAAAAAAACCGTCGCTTTACAAGAATTTAAACGTCTTATCCTACATACTAGTTTTCTTCCCTTGTCCGTGCACAAGTCTGAATCTACCAGTTAGGATTTTGTTTGCACTCACAGAAATTCATTTTGAGTGCATGCAAGTCTATGGTTACCACATAAATAAGGCCTATGTAGCTTATAACTTTGCAATAAATAGAGACTGTCACCTGAAATGTATATCGAAATTAGCGTAGGACCGACTTTACATATTATTAATAACTCAATTTCGCCAAAAAAATATTAGTTAACGACGTTGTTGCAGCCTCATCACGAGATAAACCCCCTTCCCAACACCCCACCCCTCCCCACACCCAACCCCCCCAACACCCTCCGCCTCTTGATGGCCCATTAGGCTTAAGTGGACTCTTATAATGTAAAAAATGAGGTTTCAAATATGTTTTCTTCATATTTAATCACATGTTATTCGCGGCATACACGTCAATGAAATTAAATGAACATTTCAGAGAAACTTTACACTCTGGGGGCAAAAAAAAAAAAAGACGCCCACACCATCCCCTAGATTGTAATATCACCCATATCAGGTACCCATTAATCGCTTTGGTCACGAAGCATGTAAATCTTACCATGGACCAACACGCTGCCAAAACGGGGGCCTTTTGAACTCCAGATTTTCAAGCAATTAATCAATGAAAAATTTTCCACAGTTCTGTTGGTAATAGTTTAGGTAATTGGAAGCGTGAACGTCCGGGTACTCCTCGACGGGGGTAAGCCGAAGTTACCACCCATTTGTGTTAGCTGCCTTTGGACTTAATATTCAAATGTAAACGACCAATTATGAAATCTCGCACAATTCTCGCGAGAATTACAAAAAGCACTTTTAGTGAAAATGGATATTCAGAACATATACTTTCTGGGTAACATATCAGATCTCCAAGAAGAGGTAGAACAGGGTTTTTAATAGTTTATCAGGACTAGGTTCCTCACAATTAAAATCATGATACAACAGGGGCACGTCCATGATTGAAGTTTAGGAAAGTACGAATTACCAAACTTCACCGAACGACGATTTTCATTTACGGTTTTTGCATGGCCGCCATCCTAAGGCCCTGGAGTTGGTGGGTGGGTGGGTGGGTGGTGGTGGTGGTTGTGGTGTGGGGGTTGCATGGGCCCCGTGCTAAGGCCCAGGGGGAATCATTTATTTATATCGCCAAAAATAAGATAACCATTGTAAAGAGAAATTGGGAAGAAGAGGAGGAGAGACGAAATAACTCGCAAAATAACATTATTGGAATTGGACACTTTTTTTAAAATCGGCAATAAAAATGATCCAGGAAATGAAAAGGAAACTAAACAAAGAAAACAAAACTAAGGAAAGCTGGGTGTTATATAAAGCATTCTTGCTTTTAAGTAGTTGTGACCCAGAAAAATTCTGACTTTGGAGAGTAGCGTAACAGGCGGGGGGCAGGGGGGGCATATTCCCCCCCCCCTGGCCACTGTACCCCGTGAAAATCAGTTCGACCTACCGTGAAGGACGGGGAGAAAGGAAGTGAATGAGAAAGAGAAGATGCACAGGAGGCATGTGGAGAGAAGGGGAATTATGGAGCGAAAGAGAAAGGAAACGTTAAAACAACGGTGCACGAGAGATGTTTAGTTCACCCAAATAATTGTGTCGTAATCGTAATTTCATATAGAATAAACATTCAATAGATATC
Source organism: Ophioderma brevispina (assembly GCA_023653785.1). NCBI lineage: Eukaryota > Metazoa > Echinodermata > Ophiuroidea > Amphilepidida > Ophiodermatidae > Ophioderma > Ophioderma brevispina. The sequence goes on along the minus strand of JAMKCH010022247.1, from coordinate 32,255 downwards.
TTACCTTGTATTATGCTACCAAAATGGTCTAAAGAGGAAAAGTGGGTGGATTTTGATTTGCTGTATATTTCATGTAAAACATTGCTGATTTCGTTATTTAGCTCCTATAATAACGACATTAGAAATTTGCACAATTTTGTACCAAAGGAACCTTTCTCAGCTTAATCTTTTTCAGATGGGGATATTTTTGATGGCAAGCTTACATCAGAGGGGCAAAAATCAGAAGTTTCGATTTTAGGCCACCTGATATTGAAATCCCTCGTTGCAAACCTTTAAATGAGAAGGAACATGATTTTCTGCTGTGCGGTCGCCCTAGGTCCCCCCCACCCCCGCTCTTTCAGAATTTTCGAAACGACTGGATAAAATATGGGTCTACCCTGTGAGCGCAAGCGAGCCGGAAAATTTCCGCAGGGAAAATCGGAGAGAAGAGTCCTGAGTCTTGCCCCCCCCCCCCCCCGGAGGCTCAGATTCTTGTACGAGCGGGACGGAGGGGAAGGGAAAACGTTGATCCCGGTTTCCTTGGATTTTTTTAAATAAAATGGCAAAAAGGACCGCTACATTCAGAAAACCCGTTACGCAGAAGCCCGCTACTCCAAAAATTCTGAATAGTGGGGCCCTTTTAATAAAAAATTAAAAAAGACTCGCTACTCAGAAAGCCCGTTTACTCATAAGGCCCGCTATTCAGAATATTCTGAATCACGGCCTCTGATTGTGGGTTTTCTGATTAGTGGGTTTTCTGATTAGTATAGTGGGTCTTCTGAGTAACGAGTTTTCTGAGCAGAGGGTATCCTTCTCAAAAAGGTGTCGTTAATCAGAAGGTCCGCTATTCAGAAAAATATTCTGAATAACGGGCCTTTCTGATTAACGGTTTTTCTGAGTAGCGGGTCTTCTGATATGGGTCATTTATATAGGAATCCATCCCACTATTCCGAATTCTGAATACGACCTTCTGAGTAACGGGTTTTTCTGATAGTGGGTCCTTCTGAGTAGTGGTGTGTTCGAATAAAGGTGCCCCCCATGTTGTGGTGGGGGAATGCGATTTGCCAGAAGTGGAACCTTTATTTTTCGCGAGGGGGCACAGCTTTGGAATGTACCGAGACCCGTTTTTTAACCGTCGCATCCAAAATCTTAAGAGCGTGGGGTGGGGGGGGGTGGAAGGGGTGAAGAAAACGGACATCAGCGGTTGACAAGACAGGATAATATTCAATTCAGTAGTATTTAACGTGGTGTACCAATCTTATTCATATATTCATACATATATTCATATTCATGCACCACACCCTAAACAACCGCTTTTAGACAATCGTCTATCAGCACGGAGCGACCTTTGCCATTTTTTTTGGTGGGGGTGCGTCGAACCTCCCGCACCCCCATGGCGACGCCCTGTTTGTTTGTTTTGCCTTTTATTTCTTAAAAGTCTCTCTAACTGACCTGGACAATGCCAAATGGCACAAGTTTTCCACGTTCTTCTGGTGGACCACCCACGATAGTAGATCATCGGGATAGGATCCATCATGTACGCTTGCGTTCCTGCTGTCGCACCACCACAAGTGACGTCACACTCTGACCAGGTTGACCAGATGCCCATTTAGGCTTAAGTGGATCTGATAATGTCAAAAATGAGGTTTCAAATATAGGTTTCTTTCATATTTTACAATGTTCTGTTCGCAATACACGTCTGAATTAATGACATTTCATAGAAACCTGTATCATCTGGTCTGGCCAGACGCACAACACCATCAGCACCTAGATTTTCAATATCACCCTATAGGTACCACCCATTTCTCGCTTTGGGTCAACGAATCATGTAACCTTTACCATGGACACAAACACGTGGGCCAAAACGGGGCTTGAACTCCAGATTTTAAAATAGTAGCAAATTGAGAAAATTTGCACAGTTCTGTTGGTAATAGTTAGTTAACTGTAGCCGGAAAGTCGGGTAATCCCGAACGCGGGGTAATCCTAGTCCCAACCCTATGGTGTGAGCTGCCTTTGGACTTATTCAATGTAAACTGACCCAATCTGAAATCTCGCACATTCTCGCGAGAATTACAAAAAAACACTTTTTGTGAAAATTGAATATTTAGAACATATATTTCTGGTTAACATATCAGATCTACAAGAAGATGGAAAAGGGGGTTTTAATAGTTTATATCAGGACTAGGGTTCCTTCACAATTAAAATCATGATACAACAGGGGCACGTCCATGATTAAGTTTATGAAAGGAACGAGTTTACAAACTTCATCCCGACGAACCCGTTTCCATGGCACCACTAAAAAACATAGGTGTGTTCCTCTCATCTTACATAATTTGAAACTCTCCTCGAGCTTTTCAATATATACATATTATCATAACTTTGTTGCAAGAAACAAAAATTGCTATTTTTTGCCCCAAAGTGTCTGGCCATTGAAAAACCCGTTCGGATATTAGCCGTGAGGTGTCGGGTAATCCCCAACGACGTGCCATATTTTTTGTTTGATCATAACTTCTTTCTACAGGTTTGAGTTAAAGAAAACATGTGTCATTTATTTAGAGTAATTGCTTTACAGTTTTTTATTGATATGAGATCTTTACCAACCGTTGTTTTACCATGGACTTATTGTCTTTAATCGAATGGTGTTCGGCCTTACCCGACTTACCCCTACCTGGGGACGGTAATGCTCGAAATCGCCCAGTTCTCATAAAGAAGAGATTTTGAATTGGAATCGGGGATCCCGGATTGTAATTTAACCCTGTCCCTTTATATATACGTTCCACGACCCAGGGGGTGGGGTTTACACCCCCTGATTTTAGTATAGGTTTTCCCGGTCAAATTGTACTTATTCATTCAAATAAGTTGTTATGGGCTTTCAAATTTCGTGATGTGAATTGATTGCATAGGCCATACGCCGGTATCATTTCCTAAAAATGCAAACAGTTTCATTGCAGCCATTCAATATCATTAGTGTATTTTTTAAAGTTAAACTTTAAATAAGCGGAAGGAAATCATTTTGTGCAATTCCCCCTATCATGGTCACCAATATTCTTGTATGTATATAATTTGGGGAATAAATATTCAAGGCTTCTCCCTGGTCGATCTTCCTGGCCCAAAACAGTCTGGATATACCATAGCCTACATAACCACTTCCGGCCACGCACATTGCAAACACCATTTTTGATAATATAGGGTTGAATAGATAATTACCATTTATGCGCGCCAATCTTGGCTTTCTCAAAATGCTCAAGGTTGGCCGGGTGGCCCGGCAGTTTGTTATTCTACCACACCCTATCAGCAAAACAATTGTGTCCATACTCAAAACTGTACGGTCACATGAACGGTCTACCTGACTACAGGTGTAGGGCCTACATAACAGACTTTCATACCAGTTAACAAGTGCTTTGGACACATTGGTCCACTCAGGCATGACATAGTATGCGCGTAGATCTACGATTCAGCGTTTCTTGAACGGACCCCAGGTTCATATACGGATTTCCTTAACAGTTTGTCAGAGTATTTCTCAAATAATAATATTCGGGCCACCTCGCCTGATAGAACACTTAGAAAAACTGGGTTTCGTAGGACATTTCGCCATTGAGGGCCTGACTATTAAATGGACGTGAGTGCCGTCAGAATATTTGAGAAACAGAACGGTTGTTGAATCATTGGAAAATGTATTTACATGTGTAGAAGCAGCATAACTATCGTTTTAATTCTAATCATCTTTCAAACATTTTATCATAAGCTTACATTTTTTATGGCAATCCTGAAGGTTTAACTTTTATACTAGTACATTATTTGACTTGCATTGGTTTGTAATTTAAAAAAGTTGTGGGCGGTTTTCCGTAGCATAGAGTCAAACCTTCTTTGAAATGTTGACTTTACTGCATGCACCCTCCTGGGTGAAGAAGCCCCGATCGCGGAGATGTCTTACACACGGCCGCTATATAGTGATCATTAATTATGTTTGTAGCCTGGTCACCGGCCCTCATTCATAACTAGCAAACATGCCCGGATAAGTCAATACGTTTTCAAGGACGAAGGATTTAGCTCAGTGAACGAAAATCACATAGCTTCAACGGCGAAGTTTTCATAGTTGTAGAATTCATTAACATGTGGGGCCGCTGTACACCATAGTGGCGTAGCAATCACATGTGTATTCGAAACCGTTGGCGATGCTGTTCTGGACAAAGCAGACGGCCACATTTTTGCAGGGCTTCGCTTGAAGGATCTGGTACCTTTGGATTTCTGGGGCTTGGGGTCTTGAAAAATCAAACGCAAAATAACGATAGATTTGACTCATAAAAAAACAAGAAAGCTCTTTTTATTTATTTGTTTATTTATTTATTTCTTTATTTTTTCTTTATTTTTCTTTATTTATGTCTTTATGTATTTAGTTTTTATTTATTATTTTATTTTATTTATTTATTTATTTATTTTAGTCAGATGTCTTTGTCCTAAGCCCGTCTTCTCATGTCTAATAAATATCATTTGTAAAGAAAGAGAGACGGGGCCCCTAAGTAAATCTGAAAGTAAACTCTTTTGCCCCGCATAAATATTTTATACCTTCATTTAGTCCAGTCAGTGGTCACAACACCGAACCCTTGCCCAATTGTTTGCTTGCATCAGGTATAGGCGTGTGATATAGCTTTTTAAAATCAAATTGTGGACGGATGCGCTGTCTTCAATTTGAGCTTATTTGGTGGTCTTGTAAGCAGAACAAAAAATTACAAACATGATTGTTTAATCACATTATTGTATTACTTATTGCCAATTAGCATCATGTTCATATGGGCAACTAAGACTATAAACTTTTTGACATGTGGTTGTTATAGTAAAGTATATAGGAAGTGTTTGTGCAGTTATGCTCAATGTAGCATAGGTCATATTTTCAAACCTAAAATTCATGACAGCATCTCCATTATTTTTGTATACGAAGACATCCTTTATTGAATGATAGCATGTACCATACATTACAAAAAGACAGTCAAGAATACACCCTTTATAAACTTTTTTTTTTTTTTTTTTTGCTTTCATGGAAAAAAATACACTTTCTTAATTTATCATTTTCCTATTCAATAGAATGTGCAAAGCATCATTCAATTTATTGAATTGCTAGATACTGCTTTTGCTCACACTTCCAATGATTACAAATACGTGATACTATGTTAAAATAGTGTTTCCAGTAAAAAAATATCTGGTTTATTTGGTGTATAATCACACAAGGGCGACATCACTATAAAATCCATAACCGAAACTTGGTACACAACATTTGCACTTTTAAACTTACCCTTATTCTTATATATAAAAACAGCAACTGCTACGGCTGCCACTGCCGTGATAACGACACTATCGCAAAACAACAAATCAAGCTCCAATCGGCACTTTCCGCTACTGCGATCTTTAAGATAAACAAGAACTGTTCTATACTCCGTGAATAAAAAAAAAATTGTGCAAGGATTGCAGATGAACTTGATCTTGATAAAATCACTGAGGGTCAGGTGTCAGGTTTTATTTCATCTCATTGCACAAATACCATAAAAATACCTAAATTATTAAAAATGATAATCGTATGAAAAAAAAACAGAATGAAATAAATATATATGTATAATTTGCAAAGAGATGTGGTGCCAGGGAAAACGCAAAAGCGTGTATTTAGTGGCACCCATCCAGTAGTTACACAATTACGCACATAAATATGATTATAATGTTGGTAAAGACATCAGAACAATCATAATGGTAGATTACATGCACATTTAGAAAGAAGGTGCCGACTTAACATAAAAAAATAGATAACACACAAAACCAGATAAGTAAAGCAATAAGTTACCCAAATCATGGGGCGGAGAGATATGAATCAATGAGCTGTTTTTAAGAGTTGTTTAAAACAGCTAAGATGATGACTGTTTTAAGACGAGCTCTAACGAAGTCAATATTTTGTTGTTGTTTTAATAAACCAAATCTAATATACTTTCAACAATGTTGACAAAATGAAGGAAATCGATTCAAAATAACCAATATACCAAATTTTGTAAGAACCACTCCTTTTCCTCCATTCCAATGGGATTTCTACAGGTAAGCAAGATTTATTTTTTAATGTACGATATACGGGGCATAGCATTATGAAAGTAATGATGACCCATACTATTTTGTTTAATTGATTTATGAATAGCCATAATCCCGAACACAGACAAAAATATACTGGTCGCAGGGCAAAAGTGTCCGGAAAAGGGCACTCCCCGATCCCCAACTGGCTACGCCAATGCCTAAGAACCATTTACCCATGTAAATATGGTCAGATATGGTAAAAAACATTATTTTTGAAATTTTGGGTTAAAAGACATAAAAACTCCAAAATTTTGATTAGTCATCGATGCCGACAGTGACTCTAAAAGACATATATTACATAATCCATTATGTAAGGTCATTTAGATAGATACTATCTGCTTTTAAGTGATTTTTTAAATCGCATTGCTTATGTTAACCCTCGTCTACATGAGCGACTTTTTGTAACAAAACTCCCGAAGGGGGGTGGTTACCACCCCCCCCCGTGATTTTCGTTACTGAACATCCAATTCCTGTAAATTTGGTACCAAAGGATAGCTTAGAGTTTCTTCTTTCCATTGGTACTAAAAAAAGGAACCAACATCCCCATTATAACGTCACTATGACGTCATATGTTGAGGAAAGTACGAAAATACTGAATATAGGGTGGAAAATTGATACTTTGCAATTTTAGTGACTCAAACACCTTATTATAGCACTAAAATGCTCTCATTATATAAAACTAGTTATTTCCCATCAACTAGAGTAAAAAACCGCATGAAAATCGGATATTCCTAACCTTTTTGGCGAAAAATTGAATTTTCCCCTATTCTACACTGTGTGTCTATGGAAATTTGCAGTTTTGCTGACATGCGAATTTATGACGTCATTGTGACGTAATGCTAGGCATGTTGGTACTCATTTTGGTATCAATGGAAAGAGGAGGACCATAGCTATCTATTGGTACCAAATTCAAGTATCTGTGATACTCCTAGTGTCGTGCTAGGCATGTTGGTACTTCTCTTCCGAAGGGGGGGGGGGTGGTTGCCACCGCCCCCCCCCCCCCCCCCCCATCCATCACTTTGCTTTGGGATCACCCTGTATCCTACCTATACCCCGGTGGATGTTTGTTTTTGGATGAAAAGGAGCGGAACATGTCAATTGCCAATTACATTAAATAATTTGGCACCACAAAGGGGATTTTAGCAAGCCGGGGAAAAACCCGAAGGGGGGGGGGGGGGTTGTAACCATCCCCACCCCTTCGGTAGACGAGGGTTAATTAGTCAAATAACAAACTATAAAGGCAATAAAGTTATTAAATAATGCCATTTGTTTATTTTATTTATTTATTTATTTGGAAAATGCTTTTACAACAACGGCACCCACCTACCCCGAAGAACAGATATAAGCGTCGAGGTTGCCAAGCAAAAGCATATTTCAAAAGAAATATGCTTTGCGCTGAAGCAATTCAAGTTCATTTCTTCAAGCTTCTAACAGCCTGTAGAACTTGGCAGGTGATCATGAAATGAGTGACATCCTCAACACCATTTTCACATAAAACACAGGTACCCGAGTTGTTTGGCTCACAAGAGCACGTTCTACTATCACTTTGAATATCAGGCTTGCGCTATAAATTCCAAATTGTCCAAAAGATATTAAGGCATAAAACATTAAGGCAAAACGTAATTGTTTAAGGACGACTTAGAGCAATCAAAATTATACTAGTTAATATTACAATGATGGCGATATAAAAGCTGGAAGGATTTAAACTAAAAAGTTGACGAACTATTTACAGGAAATACATGATCAAAGCCACAATTAATTAACCTTTTTGATGCAACCAAGCCAAGTGTATCTTATTCTTAACCCTCGTCTTACCAAACCTTTTTTGTAACACGGTTTACAGACCCCTCGAGAATTCGTTATAAAGCACCCGATGCTTACGATTTGACACCAATGGATAGCTATGGTCCTCCTCTTTCCATTGATACCAAAATAAGTACTAACATACCTAGTATCCTAGGTATCCTAGTATGGCGTCACAATGACGTCATAAAGTCCGCGAGTCGGTCAAATTGGCATTTTCCACAGAAAATAGGCGAAAATCCGATTTTGCGATAAAAAAGGTAGGAAATCGGATTTTCAGTTCTAAATGATGGCACTTGAATAGTTTCCATTTATATAGTTGTAGAGCCGCATAGTGTGCATAACAATTCAAAAATGTACTATTACATATTTTGTGGGCGGCAAGAACCACCCCGTACCCTTCGCCCGCCCTTCGACTTGACGGCAAACCCTAAACCCCGGTGAAGGGTGTACCTTCACATTTTTTCGCTAAACATGACCGGAAAGGATGAGAAAATGATTACCCGAAGCTTTTTACGAAAACATTTTGGATTTAGCGCAACGGAGACAAAGTTCAGTGGGTAAACTAACACCACACCCCCAATCTCGGTATGACGAGGGTTAGAGAAATTGAAAACGGCAGGAAACGAGGCCCTTTTCGGAAGTACCCAGTGCTGCGGATGCCCGCAATGTGTTTTACATTTCAGGGGGTAGGACATGCCAATTAACATGCCAACCGGTGAATTCAAATCGGCATCAACATCCGCCGAACCTGGTGCTAAGGCATAAAAAAAATTGTTTTGTTGGCGTAACCCGACGACCCTAAAAACCTGCCGACTCAAAAGTTTTTGTTGCAATTAGCACAAAAATAAAAAATTATGCCGACGCCATTATTTTCATCCACAATTAACACAAATATTTTTTTTACCAACACAAAGATGAAAAAAAATAACAAAACAAGTAAAATAAACGATCTTTGCTAAAAGTCATTGAAAAAAAAAAACTTTAAATTAGCAGCATCTGGTATTCCATTTAGATTAAAACAGTGAGAAGATCTAAAAAAAATAAAAAAATAAAAAAACAAATCTGACCGACCGACCGGACACTGATATTTTTCTCCGTTACGCCAAAACAAACCGATTTTTTCTGCCTATCTTTATCCAAGACTTACGGTACAGGGTAGGAGGGGCTCTACATACATCGAACAAAAGACCTGATAAAGGCTATAGCTGATCACAAATATGTAAATCTTAAATGACCGTTATTGGGAAATTACAGTATCTTGCAGCGCCGTTACTCAATAACCTCGAGGGATGTTGACGTCAATATGTGTTCCCCTAAATTATCATGATATTACTTAGATCTTTTGAATGAAAGTTGATTTTTAAATGTCACTGGAGGACAGGCTGCGTAGAAAAAATACACGTAGAATTCCCTAAATACCGTTTAGAAATCCCAGATGCCCAAATCGAGCCGATCGTGGTCCGACCCCCGACACCGTATGTGTCGTTGAGTTGAAAAACTGGTGGCGCTTAGCGTGCTCGTATCGGTATCAAATGACAGAATTTTCCATCTGTATTTTGATTAGAATCTTGTCAAACATCAAATATTATTCCACGCGGCGTCGAAAATACCATTTCCGAATGCGAAGTCAACGGGGGAACGAATTTAACCTGTCAGGAAATGTTTTTTGGCTTTTGTAATTATTTAATACGCCAGTATGGCACAGTGCTAGTGCGTAGTCAGTTAAATTCCGGTGCCTGTCGATGTTAGTTCTGGACGGTCACACGTAGCAACGGCCTAAAGGCAGTAGTCTCGCTTGTTTATGGTAGCAACGGGTTGGTGGCCAATCACAGCTTTGCTTTTTTGTCAGCCTTGGTTGTCTGTCCAATGGAAACGCGCCTTTATGTCGCTTTTGTTCGGATTATCATTTCGACCCTCTTCACACCACTGTCAGCCTCGACCGAAGGAGATCAAAATTTCTTTGTGCCACTTTGGTAAATCGCGCCAAATTAAGTCTTGGCAGGCTTGCTTGTGTTACTATCGGATTCTCGCATCACATCATCGAGTCTTTGAGAAATTTATTACAGTGATGGTCATTGGATTTAATGTGTACTTTGATGATCAGTAACCTATTTTAGAAATACGAATTAGCTGTCATTGCTGCGAACATTACCGATAACTGTAATTATGGGAAGGCGCAGAGGCACGAAACGGACTCAAACCTAATGCCAGACCCTAAGCAGTGCAGTCAGGTTGAGTTGCAGATAACTCCTCGGCAAATCTTCGGCGGCCGCTTGGGGCAGCATACTAGCTTACAAGCCCGTGTGTTACAGCCTGCATTAGCTTACTTTGAACCATGTGGGAGATAGTGTCAAGGACAATGTAAAAAACAAATCCAACAAGAACAAGGTGAAGTAGAGATTTGGAGTCACGCGATGAATCATTCATTTTCAAGTAGTGATCGGAATAAGTTACACAGGGGCCCTACAACAGAGTGTGCGGAATCAGCACGATAGACTTGTAACGGTCGTACGCAAAGACCAACAAAATCAACAATTACATTCAGAGCCGTCGAGCATCATCAACAGATACAACAGGTGCACGACAAGGCCTGATCCAATTATATAAAGGTAATTTTAGAATTGGAACAGTAATAACAATCTGTTAATACAAAAGATATGCTTTGGGCGTCCTACTGGTAGTGTGAAGATGGACGTACGTGGCATTAAGTACTTAAGTTAGTAGTATCAGTGTAGGGCTTTTGGAATATCGATCATGCAGTCAATCATAGGAAAGTTGTAATTGCATGCAATGCTTTCATTCCGTTTTATTCAATTCAAATTTATTAGGAACTCACTTCATAACAGTGGCACACTCTATCGTGGTGCGTTCATACCATCTATCAAGAAGTGTACATTAAAAGGTACAAAATATTAAAAGTTACAAAATAAAAAATACAGGATTGCAATTACAACATAGGTGTGGTATCGGTTCGGGTCTCGTGCGTAATTCCATTATCCCTACCGTATCTAATTTTGGTAATCAAGGTACATTACATGTATTTCAAGATACATAAATTGTATTCAAGTAACAAGGATAGCGATGGTAGGAATGTTAGTGTGGGTATGGATGACCCATCGGTTTGGTTTACTCCTTTGTCCCTTCAGCATCCGTTACATCATGTGCCTCAATGTCCAGATCACTTATTAATTATCGGTAATTTTTATCGAAAAGTGGCAATTCCGATCTACTCCAACTCAATCATTATGTTCCATCAGTATCTAAAAAACACATAGATATCGCAATTACAAGAGAGGAGGAGGTACAACGGAAGCAAAAGCCTGAAAATGTACCAAAGTTCATGCGATAGGCCCCTTTTGGCTGTGTGTTTTGGTTTGTTTGGCACTAAGTACTTCAATTGGGAGTACCAAGAAGTAGGGCTATTGGCAAGATTGTTCCCGCAGTCAATCGTGGGGAGCTTCAATTGTGTTCATTTTGTATTCAATACCAAACATGAATTTGGTCTAGTGTAGGAAAAGTTCGGTAGGATAACTTAATTATCTCACCATATTCTAGCATGATCATTGATAGCATGTTGTGGAAGTGTTTGTGGGTATTAATGATCAAGAACGATTGGTTTAAGTCCTTTGCCCTCTATGAGGTTTGCGTCGTTCCTCGTAACATAAAAAAAATCGTTAATTATTGATTTGCCAATTGCCCTCATTGCTGTTAGAGTGTTACATAAAATATTTAACATGCAGCTTTGGGTAATTCCTTCTGAGAAATGCAAAGCCAAATGAGGCATTCCGTCATTACATAATGGGCAAATGTATTTTTTATTTTTTTGTGCATTTTATTAGAGGCACATCCTTTTTGGAAGCAGTTAGGTGGCGCAAACTAAATCAAAGGTTCATTTATGATTGCACCTGTAAATCCTTTTTTGATTGAATTTAGTCGTGGCTAAGGATTTTAATGTTGGTTTTTAATTTTATTTAAGTTTATCTTAAGTTTGAAAAAAAGCAATGAAATCTAAGTGGTTGCCAGTTTCATGGTATGTTGTGCCCATACAATTAAGTCCTTTTCACAATGTTTGTTTTAATAGTCTTCTCTTTTTGGCTCTGTACAAAATGCAGTACGGGGAGTTACGGTTCATTCAACCATTTGTCCTTTTTGCAAGGGGGCTCTATGAATGTTGGGAGTGTTGTTCAAAAGTTGCAATGTCAAAACACGCTCCTTTATGGCGGGGGCGATATGAGTCAGGCATTCCGCCTTTTGCGTATTTCCGGTGGTTCCATTTATTTATTTGATAAGGCTTTACCCATAAGACTCATGATTGGGTAGTCAAAAGTGCAGCAAACACTGATAGTACTTAATTTTAACCCTAACGTACTAGAGTTAAAGGGCCATGGCCGATCGTTAATAACCTCGTCCCCAGCAGCCGCAGATTTTACCGGAAGTGGTCGACATTTGGTATCAAAAGAAATGCTGCAATTTTTTACATTAACCCTGTGAAATCTAGAGCCAAAGGATGATTTGGTTCTAAAGATACGGGCGAAAAATGTGCCCCGTTTGGTCGAACCAATATGAATTTTACAAGTCTTTATGGGCGCTTACAAATTCACGTTTATAGCTCTCGCATCAAAACGGATTGAAATCTAGGCGCGACACTTTAACAGATGAAGTTTTGGCGTGTAGCCAATCTACAAGATGGGAAATCCATATCCTTAAATCGGGCCGCCCCCCATAGTGCCCAGCCATCGATTATTGCCGCAAATAAGAGGGTTGCGGTATAAGTGTTTAATCTATGGCAAAGTCTATTCTACCTAGCATATGAATGATGTTTAGCGCCCTAAGTTTTCACCTTCCAGTCCCAACCCCGCGTACTACAACTTTGATTAGCGCCCTCAATTAAATGTGCGGCCCAACAGCCTTTATCTGTGCATGTCTGTGTCTGGTATAGTGATGGTGATGTGTGTGCGCGTCTGTTTGGTAGGAATATAAGCTGGGTGTGTGTGAGTCGTTTTAACAAGTACGTACGAATTGAATATGAAGCGACTTGTTATTGTTTGGAAGGGACCAAATATATGTTCTAATGTTTTGTTGTTTTAGTGAAAGGACGTTCCATGTTTACCGTGGTTTGTTAGGAAATATGTTAATCTTTTTGTGATAGTTTTCAGGTTTTTAGGCAATATAGGGCTATGTTAATTGTTGAGTGATATAAACAGTTGTTTTAAGGAATGAATGTTAATGTTGTAAATGTTGGATTAACGTACGTTTTCGTGTTGGTTTGTAGAAACGACTGTTAATGTTGTAAATTGCTGTAGTACGTTTCCCTGGTTGTACGGTGTGTGGTTGTTTTTCTGGCATGAAGCCCCGGAATGAAGTCTTCTCCTGGGCAAATTGTTTCAGAAATGGAGTGTTTTGTTTAGTCGCCCCGGAATAAGTCCATGTTTGTAAATTGGGGGTGAAGATTAGTAACGTGGTAATGTACGCAATTTGCGGAAATAAAGGGTTCGTGTGATTTTACACTGATGGCGAAACTGTCCATTAAAGATAGTTAAAACAAAGGCAAAGAAATTTACATTTTAAAGCGGCCTGGACATTTTCAAAAAAATATGAATTTCTTCAATTTGCTCTCAATGATAGTCTAGGCCATAGGAAGAACATATATTTTTACACATAAAAAACATACCCCAAAATAGATAGTGTCATTGATATGAGGATAAAGACATACAGGTAATATGTAGGCCCACTTTGAAGTTTTCCGTAACTTTAATCAACAAAGTGTATATTTACAGTGAATATTTTTGACATGTACTTACTGATATAAAAACCAACAAAGGGTATAGACCGATCAAACAGTTAGTGATATTAAACCACAAGACCGATCAACAGTCGTGCCCCAGTCGCGTGGGAGAATCATATAGTACTGGCTGTACCTCCCAAAATATCACTTTCAATAATGACCAGGAGGCTTCACCACGAGCGCGTATAAAAACGACCATAAAAAACATTCAAAAAAGGTCTTGCAGAGATTTGTTACATTCTTAAAGAAATCCTTGATAGTGGCTTAATTTAAAGCCCAAAATAGTCAAACGAAAAAAATATGTTCAAACAAAAGAAAAATATTTTTTTTTTTTTTTTTTTTTTAACAATGTTTTTTTTTCTTATATCAACACACAAAATTGGCAAAATAGTAATTTAAGGTCACAAGACACGAGCCGAAATGTGGATGGTTTGAAGCCATACACCTTGGAGAAAACATTTCGACCATCCCCTACAGAATCATATGTAATTTGTTTAAATAGGCTATACGGAAACGTAAATTGAATGAAAAGAAATGAATATCAATGAAAAACGACGAATTGCTTTCTAATACGCCGGTATTGATATTGACGGGCGAATTAGACGAGCATTGAACGACGAAAATTAATGAGGAAAGTGAAAATACGATGACCCACATGTGAATCTCAGAGTATGAAATTGGTTTGCACTTTCAGCGATTAAGATTTTACCGAACGAATTCCATTTGTGTTTTATTGAAATCAATTTACAAGGCGAATTAACTGGGAAAAACCTATACAATGATACCAGTAAATATGTAACCTATAATGGTTTGCCGGTGCCTTTTCTGAGTGTGCATAAATTGAAGCAAACAACTTCTAAGTTATTTAGTTTGTAAAATACCGTATTGTTGAATAAACAACGACATATATGAAGAATATAGTTTGTTTGTTCACTTATTGTAGGAAAAGATATAACCTCTTGATTCGCCCCATGTATTGTAAAGACCATGTTAGCAATAATTACAATTTTCACATGATGATCTCATTTAGTTCAACATGTTTAAAATAAACATATTAAGCTCATTGTTTAGCAATAAAAAATAGTCTTTAGATATGCGTGTTTATCTTTGGAACATATAATTTAAAATAAGAAAGTTATCAAATTAGGTTAGTCAGGTTTAGAATTAACAGTGCAATAGCAACGAAATATCAGATTCCTGTGATTTGAGTTCAATTTAGAATGATCATGATATTAGTACCTCAATTTCTTCAGGTACAGGAATTCGTTTGTATTGTAAAAAACGCAAATTGAAACAGAAATGTTGCTATGCGACAAATCAATTCGAAATTCAAAAATCGGCATAATGGGATTTTACCTCATTACGCTGAATTGGAATTTTGTGAAAATCCCTTCGTGCGTGCAGTATTGGTTTTGGTTGTTCCTTTTAAACATATGATTACATTATGACACAATATTAATGTACTCTAAAAGGTAGCAGAACATATAACATTAACAAACATAAATTGATTTTAATTATAATTATACTAGTACTATTCAATTTTATGTATACGAACAATCTTCTAGTCATGTCATATGTAATAACCGGCCCTCACAAATGAAATGAGGATTTCGGTGTAGGGCACCTCCTAACGGAACAGTTTATGAACTTCCGGAGAACTTATTTCTTCCCGGCAGAATGTAAGAAACTGAAAAAAAAAGGGGTCTCCAGTTTCTTCAAGAACAAAACTGGGAGAAATAAAACAATAATTACACCACATTCGTCGTTTCGCGCAGTATCAACCTTACAACAACATGATTGTTCACAATCTGTTTTTTTAAAATTAATTAGAAGTGTACCTTGCAGGTATAAAGTATTTGTTCACATTTTGTTTTGTCTTGCAAGAAAAATTATATAGATTGGATAATGGTCACTGTGTTCAAATCTGTCTAAATGCACGCGCACATTTAGATATTTACCACAATTAAAATTGCAGATGCAAACCATTACAATCTGTATGGCCAATTTGTTAATTTAAAAATAAAATAATAAAAGTATAGCGACCATTAAAGGTCCATGGCCCGATCGCTAATAGCCTCGTCCCCGAAGCCCAGATTTTAACGGCAGTGGTCAACATTTTGGATCAGCGAAAGTCTACTTATTTTTCTCATTTACCCTGTCAAATCTTAGGCCAAAGGATGTTTGGTGGGAAGTAATGAGCGAAAATGTACCCCAATTTGGTCGACCACTATATATTTTACAAAGGGACCGATGGGGTTCGAAATCACGTTTTCTGCTCTCATGAAAACGATTGAAAATATCGGCGTGAAATGAAAGGTGGGGTTTTTGGGTGAAGATCATTCTATCAAGCACGAAAAACTTCATATCCCTTAAATCGGGCATCCCCTTTAATTGTTGTTTACAGTGTATATAATACAGGTCTAACGTAGTATTGCCTTAATGGGAAGAACCTTGTTATTTTCAAGGGCGACTATAGAAAATTACTTTTAGAAATTTAAGAGTTAGCCTTTACAAAGAATTTCTTGAGCCACATCGAATATTTATATCTCTTGGTGTAAAAAAGCTCCATAATATACACGTATTATGTATTTTGTTATTAGTGTGGCCTACGTGGTCATTTGCGAGTTTAATTATGCAATAGCAGGGGTGGGTGGAGCTCCCAGAATGCTATTTTAAATTCAGTATATTTCAATAATATATAATATAAAACCAACAATAGCCATTTGCATTACAACAGAAGGATTTACCACAGAAAACCTGTTTTCTTCCAAGTGAAAAAAAACACGGGTTTCCCACCCTGGAAGCAACTGGCGATCCCTATATGAGGACCAGTCATGTAACTCGTATAACCCCTTTTAGTCCGGGTTGGCTGGGTGGGCCCCGTGTGCATGAGATGTGCCCTAAGTTAATTCTGTCACAGCCAGGACTAGACCATCGACATAACAAAAAAGTGAGGGTAGACTTTTGCTACCCCGCCACTTTTTTCGCTAGAGGGCGTTTCAAATGGCCGCCAAATGCCATTTAACGCCATATAACGACGTTTTCATGGCCACAGAGGGGTGGAATGGTCCAGTTTTGTAGTGTTTTCCTCTATTTTTGATACCAAATGGATAGAGCGGTCAACTCACACTGAAATGTAGTCTCATTGAGGGAGCTTTTCAAAATGGCCGCCAAATTGCCATTTAACGCCCATTATAACGAAGTTTTCATAGGCACAATATGGGGTGAAATGGTCCAGCAGTTTTTGTAGTGTTTTCTATATTTGTTGGATATCAAATTGTATAGAGCGGTCTACACTCACAACTCTTATCTTAAAGGTATTCCTCATTGAGGGCGCTTGTCAAAATGGCCGCCAAAGCAATTTAACACCTTACAATATATTTTACTAGCCAAAAATGGGTGAAATGGCCCTGGTTTTCAGTGTTTTGATATTTTGTTTACTGTTCAAAGTAAGAGCAGTCACATTCACCACTCTAATGTATCCTCATTGATGGCGCTTTCAAAATGGCCGCCAATCATTTAACACCATAGAATTGCTCTTGTTGTTTTAATAGTCATAAAAAGGAGTAAATTGACTCAGCTTTTTTCAGGTTTTCCTATATTTGTGTTGATGTGCATATGTTATAGAGTGCCACATTCTTTAAAATGTATTCCTAATGGATGGCACTTATCAAAATGGGGCTGCCAATGCAATGTAGCACCTCCTAATAATGTTTTAGACTAAGCCAAAAAATGGGGTGAATGGTCCCGTTTTTTCCATGTTTTGCTATATTTGTTGGATGTCAAATGTATAGACGCGATCACATTCACCTTAATGTATGCCTAAGGGAGGGCGCTTTCAAGTGGCCGCCAACAGCCTTATAATGATGTTTAATATCCAACGGGGTAAATTGGGCCCCATTTTTGGTAAGTGTTTATCCGCCCATTGTTGATTTTCCCCATTATTTGTTGAGTTAATTATTTCAGTACTAACAAATTGCGGTTTCATTTTCTCTTTTTTTCTTGTCAGTTATTTTAATTGATGTTAATGATTTTCTACTTTATCTTTCAGTTTTTCAAATGGATTAGACGACTTAGTTCAGTACTATGGCTTCTATTGGTGATATTAAAATCTAGGTGCTGATTAGGGTTGTGCACTAGCCAGCTGGCCACGTCGACGAAGCGAAATTATTGTGACGTTTCCTGATGCAGCGTATAGTAATTGACAATCGCGCGTGAGCTTCTCGTAAGAGGATATAAATTCCATATGACATTGCGGTAGTGGATATGAATGCCCAATGTCTGACAGCCTGAAGGACCAATGTTGCAGCACACTTGGGATTTCTCAGACACAGGGGGTGGCGCTTTGAATTATGTGTGGAAAGGCTGCGTCAACTGCAAACAGGCTTGATATAATCTTTGATTCTTACAAGACAATCTGTGAAGGACTCTGAGTGACGAAAACAATATCAAGGGATCTTCAATTTGAATTATAACATCAATCAGGATCACCCCTTCTCAGAGATGGACGTTCTGAGCATCAATAGTAAGCCCGTATAGTGGGTAAAATGGCTAGTTTTATAAAAGATGACCAACAAATTTTAACAGGGATTTGTTGGCAGTGATGCCAGTGTTTTTTTAATTGTTTACTTATCTTACTTTTTAATGAATTAGTCTTGTTTCATTATGTGACCATACAAATTGTGTGAATGCAAGAAACAGGTGGGGTCATGGTGATAATACATATCTCATACAAACACTCGTGTGTTAATTCATGGTTCGTTGATTAATATTGTAATGTACAGGTTTTAACTGTATAGTATGTTGGACCACAAGCTTTTGTTCACTTTATAGTGTATCTGGTTTGTGGTTTCATGTTTCGCATGGAATAAAGTAACAGGAGGCTGTGGAATTTACCTCAATGAATGTCACGGGGTTAGGAGAACAACATAGAACGTATGGAAGTGTTTTTCTTGCTTCGGAAATAGAAAGGCTGATATTTCTTACTTCAAAGAAACACCCTCGGTAACCCGATGTGTTTGAACAAGATTGGGAAAGATGAATGGGGCAATAGCAATATTATGTTGTTTCCCATGGTACATGCCAAATAGTAGGGGTGTATGTATTCTTGTTACGGGTTCTAATTGTAATTGTTGAAATCACCAAAAGGTGTTACAGATAACGACGGTCGCCTTATAATTCTTGATCTTACTCTGAATAGTCAAGGAAAATACCCTTAATTAATGGTCTTGACGGGCCAAATAAAGATGATCCAGGTTTTTGAATATCCACCGTAAGGTTAAATTAGTTTTTGATTGTCATCAATTATCTGGGGAAGGGGGATTTTAACTGTGTGTCTGTGTTCTGGACGTTTCAATTGACAAAAAGGGTGGGCGTGTTCAATCTCACCAAAGATGTCCCGAAGTGTAATAATGAATGCTATTGGGACTATACTTAATTGATATGTTTGGCGTAAGAAAAAAAGGCCAAGGTTTCGTAAATACATGGCACTCAAATGGCAATCCACCAGTTTTTTGCCGTTTGGACTTCTTTTTTAGTTTCTTGTCCACCTGTACTTCCAATATTGATGATTGGTATATTTTCTCCAGTTTTAGAACAGATCGTGTCTTGCCGGTTTATGTGAATGTTATGACTACAAATGAGGCCAGGGGACGCGCGTCTGGAAATTTATACATCGCTTTTTCCAGGATGAGGAATTGTGGATTGTGGTAAGCGAGTGGATAACTGAGATAGATATAGGTGTTGATTATAAAGACTTAAACCCAAATATGGCTTGGGATTTTGGGTTGAAATGCCACAGTCAGGTCCAGACATGAGAATCATTCTGGGCAAAATCATTTCCAGAACCGCAATCCAAGAGGTAATTAATGACAATTTAAATGAGCCTGGAAGAAAAATATAGTGTTCAGCCTTCCTGATAGTCTTTTGAGCAACATTGATAATTGTAGGGACGAGCTTGAGAAATTGTATAAATAAAAACAGAGGGTTGTGTATTAAATTCGTTCTAGAGCTAATTGGGTTGAACATGGAAGCGAAACTCAAAATATTTTATAATCTTGAAATAGAATCAAATGCAAAATGGTTAAACCAAACTTCACGTCTCTGGATGGCTGTCAGGTTATTACGTGTGCAAAGATATTTTGCATGAAAGAGACAATTTTTCGCAAATCTTTATAAATCTAGCAACCCCCCTGAATGTCCAATTCGTGTAAGTCTGTTGATTACTTAGAGAGGAATCCCTCATACCTTACTGAGCGTCTTTTACAACAGCATTGTGAACGGGTGGATGTGACAATTAACTGAATTGTAAAGACTCTTTAATAGCAATGCCATGTAATAAACTCCAGGTACAGAGTGGCTTTCCCCCTGAGGTTTTTATAAGTTGGTTTTTTTCAATGATCTCGGCACTATTGTGAATATTTTGATTACTCGTTCAGGCATGGAAGTCTTTCCATTGATCGAGCAGTACAGGGCTCATAATCTTATCCGTCCGAAAACGACAAGACCCAATTTGTTGAAAAATTGGCGTCCTATTACATTATTGAAATACAGATTATAAAATAATTACAACTGCATTGCACGTCCGTTTAAAACAAAGGTCTTCCTCACTATTATATATGATCAACAGGTTTCTTTGAAAGGGTTTATGATTGGGGAGAATATTCCGCGTTCCTTAGATTTATTGATTATTTAAATGAAACAACCGTTCCTGGTTTAATGTTTTTTAATTGTTTTGAAAAAGGCTTTTGACAAGCTAGAATGGTCTTTTTTTATAAATCTCGTAATTTTTTAATTTTGGGCGAATTTTAAAAAATGTTGAAGGTTTTTACAATACATTTCTTCTTGTGTAATGAACAATGGCATGCGCATCTATATTTTCCAACGTTTGGGCTTGTCTTCGGCAAGGATGGTCCACTAAGTCCTCTTTTATATATAGTTATTAGCAGTGAAAGTTCTAAACTGTGCTATAGAAATCATCGCAAATATTAATGGTACTCATATTATTGGACAGAATATTTTTGATTGGCCTTGCCGATGATACAACCCGGTTTTCTTAATGAGGCGTTTGATCGTCAGTTCTGTCCAAGTAATCCTTAAAACTTCATAGTCATAATCAGAGGGCCTCAAGTTAATATTCATAAGTCTGAACTTCTTGCTCTTGGCTTTTTTCGTGCATCATCCAGCCTGGTATTGAGGAAACGGGCCTAAAATATACTCTAATGTGGTCCAGACTATTGGGTGTTAAGTTTTTAACCATTAATTTTTGGATATCTATTTGATCTTAATTTAGCACCAATTTAAAAGCTCAAGGTGAAATTTTAAGAATATGGTCAATGAGAGATCTTACTCCCATTGGCAAACTTTACTATGTTAACTCTCTAGCGCGTTTCCGCCCAATTAATATTTTTTATTTTTCTGTTCTTCCAAAACCACCCGGATGTTTTTTAATTACGGGAATTGACTTCAATAATGGTTAACTTTATATGGTGTCAGTAAAACCCGACAAAATCAGCAGGGATACCATTATCGGGGACTATGAACAAGGTGGCCTAAAAATGATTCAATGTACCTTCAATTATAAATGGTTCAAATTGCTTGGGTAACGTTTTCTGGATGGGAAATGACAGTATTGGAAATTGTTTTTTTAAACCAACAAGCTTCATCTGTTGGCGAAAAACTGTTTTTGTGGAGGTGTAATGTTAAACCATCGAGAGAAATTCAGTAGTCATGTTGAAATAACTTCATCATACGTGAAATTAATTCACCTGTTGGTGTACTATAAGTACGATTGGCCATCATATAACTATAGGACACGCGGATTCCTCTGGAACACTCCTCAATATCAGTATAAAAATATTATTTTTAGAAAAGTCTTTTGGGGGGGGGTACAAGTAAAAGGTATGAAATATTTAGATGGCTTTCTTGCGACATGTGCAAACTTTTTGTCACTTGATGTGTTAAGAAAAAACAAAAAAAAAAAAACATGTCCAGTGTAATTTTTTGGATTCCTATTCTTTATTATATCTGTCCCCTAATTGGTTTGTTTTCCCCCCCACAGAAGTGTCGGGAGGGAGGAGATATTGAATTCCCTTCCCTGTCGTGCAAGAAAGCTCTCAACCAAATTAGAACTGCAAACAAAGTTGTTAAAATGGGTGTATAATATCTGTGTGCAGAAGGGAACATAAAGCCACCTGTCTCAGAAAGGGCAATGGTGTGCTCTTGTTAATAATTTAGATTTGAATTTCAGGGAATTTTATAAAATCCCACTGTCCCACTCCGCCCGTCTACACTAAAATATAATATTTTCCATTTAAAATTATCCACCGGTATATTGGCATAACAAAAATCTATTTTGATTATGTATGGTTGGATCTAATCTATGTACTTTTTGTAATAAAGAGGTTGAATCATTTTCCATGGTTGTTTTGGAATGTAATATTACAAATGTTTTCTGGAAGACATTTCTGGGTCTCATTCTTAATAACGCATTTAGTGCCTCACAATGGAAAATGTCTTGCTTGGCATTGTGGATTCAGTTGGATATAAATTTTAACTTTGATGTAGTTTTTACTGCCACAACTGTATATCTCGCGAGGCGAGATGTAAACTGTGTCGTCCAATTCTTGTTCACTGTTTAAAAAAAACCTGAGAAATATGTTCAGTCATAAGAGATGTGCATTGCTAATGTACCAAAGCAGAATTGAGTGGTTGAAAAATATGGAATAGCATTAACTTTTAATTTGTTACCTTTGGATTGCAAAATCGTTGGTTGGAAAGTGGCTGTCTTTTATTATGTTTTTTTCAATATTACTGTCAACCATTTTTCCTCTACATAGCTTATTAAACCGGCTGTTGTCGCGTGTTCTATTTTGTATTTATGTTCGTCCTGAAGCCTTATAAGGCAGGAAGATATAAAATTAACTAATCACAAAGCTCTTTACCAAGCATATATTAAAATTGTTAGTATAGTATAGTGACCACTATGTTTAAAGGTGCTTTTCCGATTAATGTTGAGTGTGTTCTCTACTTGATATGAAGCCTGGCACTTGCACATACGCCCCATCAATTACCAGGTAAATGAACTTGCGGTTTTTGATGGTAGAAGCAATATGCATACTGGAAAGGCCCTATTCAATACTGTGGCTGATAAATTGATGGTTAACCATGAACACCGACGTTTTTTTTGTTTATATCTTGGGAAACAATTAAAATTGATTGAGGGCTTCAAATTTCAGGACGAACATGAGAAAATACGGCCTTTCATCATCCTATATTCAAATTGACACTACGGTCCGGGTACATCAGGGGGGTTCCAAAGGTGATTGGAACACGCACCTTTTAATCACTCTCTTTCGGGGGGGGCAAGAGTTCCCCAGCGGGTGGCAGTTGCCCCCTGTCCCCCCTGTGTACGCCCGCTGTTTCCCACGGTACTTGATGGGGCGTAATTGCAAGTACCTTGTTTCTCATTCAAGTTGCACGAGAACACAATAGACATAAATCATAACAAGCACCCTTAATGTGGTTGGGCCTTTCGTTGTAGTTTAAGAGTGCACTTGTTTGAGGCAGGCAACTTTGGAATTTTGCTCCCCCGCCGTTGCCTCGAGTGTTAAATGCCCCCTGAGTAAAAATTGTGTTTTTCATCCAAAATTATGGCAAATACTTTACAAACTTTTTGTACTGCCGTTAGTTTTCTAATTTGAGGTTTTTTATATCAATGTAAAAATTGGCTGGCCCTTGTATTTTATCATTATATTTTGAAAAATCCGATTTTTTTAACTAAATAAGTTATACCAGTTCAAAATGAAAGCTGGTTGTGTTTGTTTGTTTGTTTGTTTGTTTGTTTGTTTGTTGGGGGTTTGTTGTTTGTTTGTTTGTAAGACATGTTGGATGGCCCAGTTATTGGTTTAGCTTTTTTGTATAATTTTGGGCTGGGTTGGTGGACCAAATGTTATCGGTTGGCAGGCCAGATTGGCCCACCGGCGCTAGTTAAAGGTGCAACAAGAGATTTCACATAACAGGTGTCCCTAAAAATGTGAAAAATCTAATTTTTGCATCAATGTAAAGCTTTCTATTAGAAATATCCCCATGTGAAAGGATTAAGCTGAAAGATTTCTTTGGTACAAAAATTGTCACAATTTTCTTTTGGCGTATAGGATCAAATAACAAAAGTCAAGCCTATGTTTTATATTGAATTAAGCACATGAAAATCAAAATTTGTTTTCACTTTCAAGGCATTTCTGTAACCAAAGACAAGGTAAGAAAATCTATTGGGGGTCTTACTATATGAATCATCACCACATATGCCACAATATATGGTGCCCCAAAATCTCTCGTTGCAACCTTTCAAGGGCAACAAGAATTTCAAATAACAGGCTTCCTAAAAAAGATGAAAACTCTGATTGTTGCACTGGTGTAAACGTTCTATCAAAATGTCCCCATCCGAAAGGAGTAAGCTGAGAACTGTTTCTTTGTACTACAATTCTCTTAACTTTCTAATTTCCTACTACGAATTTAGCCATGTTTTCTATTGAAAAATTAGCATATACAAATCACCTTTTTGTTTTCATTTTAAGTTATTTCTGTAGTCAAAATAAAAGTAGGGAATATATTGTATGTCTAATCCATATGAAAACACTACATTCACAGAAAATGATGGACAACTTGATCTCTTGTTGCAACCCTTTACGAACCCAATTGACTAGCTACAATTGGGGAAACAGAATTGGCTCCTTCCAAAGTGGCATCCTAGATCTCAAATGTCAATCTTGGTCTTACTTTGCTGAATG
Source organism: Ophioderma brevispina (assembly GCA_023653785.1). Lineage (NCBI taxonomy): Eukaryota > Metazoa > Echinodermata > Ophiuroidea > Amphilepidida > Ophiodermatidae > Ophioderma > Ophioderma brevispina. Next base: position 7,790 of record JAMKCH010022247.1, on the reverse strand, counting down.
GAAATAGGAATGGTGGTTTACAGTGTATACGCATCTTAACGGTCCATGGCCCAATCGCTAATACCCTCGTCCCCAGAAAGCCCCAGATTTTACCCCGGAAGTGGTCAAAACATTTTGGTATCAGAAAGCAAGCTACTATTTTTCGCAATGACCTGTGAATCTTAGAGCCAAGGGATTTTGGTTTGAAAGTTATGAGTGAAATGTGGCTCCATTTTGGTCGACCAATATTAATTTTACACAGACTCTATGGGCCTTCCAAAATCAGTGTTTATTCGCCCGCATCAAACGGATTTGAAAGATCGTTGCGAAACGTTAACAGGATGGGGTTTTGGAGTAAAGGCCAATCTATCAAGATGAAAACTTCATATCCTTAATCGGGCCATTCCCCCTTTTAAAACAGCTGAATCAGAGTTTCAAACTAATTTTTTTTGTTTTTTGTATAAGCACTATCAGTGTTTGCTAAATCAGAAAATCGAAAATAATCATCAAAACTCAGATTTCTTGCATGTTTGTAACACATATAGGTATTCTAACATAACGTGCAAATTATAAGATCAAAACAACCTAATAAAGACAAAATCGGATATGTTAGTCATACTGTCCATTACTCCAATACGATTTGAATGGAGAATCAAATCTTTGAAGACTGCTGTTTTCTTTTTTTTTCTCCTTTTCGGCGGTGTTGTTTGCAGTTGGAAAACATAACTTATGCCAATTATACAGGCTTATATCCTTCCACCTTTAAGAAGTTTTTGCGCAAAATTCAAATATTTTTGACTCTTTTCGAGGGAATCACTAAAAGTGCCTTTAATTAAAAATAGTCAAGAACTGAGAGAATCACCTGAAATCTCAATCTAATTTTTGATTTTGAGATGAATCAATATTTTGTTTTTGATGCAGTCAACATTAAAGTATAGTTAACAGTACCATATGGGGACTTTAAATTTCGCCCGGATCCGGAATTTCATAACTATAAGTTGTGATTTATATTAGCGAGCGGCTAAACTAAAATATACGTACAAATCGTGCATTTGTGATAAAAGCAAGGGATTTTGTGTATAAGTAGAGTAATATAGACTTAAAAGATTGAGATCCATAAGCCACTTCATTTTAGCCCATGACGGGTTTGGCAGCCATTTTCAAATGGCCGCCAAAAGTTGCTTTTTTATTTAATTATTGCTTATCACGTGCATACACTTTTTAAAATACCGGTTGACATGAATGCCTAAAATGTTATTTTAAGGTCCGAAAATATTAAGATACAATTAAATTGACAACACGGTTTATGGAGAAAAAGGGATAAGTTTAAATCATACAGTCATCATTCAAAATGGCCTCCAAAACATTTAATATTTTGGTTTCTTGAAAGATATTATATACATACCATGTAAAGCTACTTTCACTAGATTTTTGTGTATTAATAAAGCATACGGCATGTTTTTTAGCCTGTAACATCTATTTTTAAATTTTGCAACCATTATAACCGGTGGCCATGCGTTTTGAACTCCACAACACCTAAAAAGGGTGAAGGGTGTTCACTTTCATCAAAACGTTTGGTTTTTCTGATCTCATTTCAAAGCTGAAGTTATTTAATATCTGTATGAGGTTTGGTTAAGCTATCTTTATTACCAACAGAGTTATGACAAATCCCCAGCCTAGGATATGGTGGAGGGAGCAGTGGCTCGCCATTTACAACCAAAAACTCTATGACATAGCCTAAGGTACATGATACAATGGTGGCCTTTTAAAATTAAAATTCGTGCTCCAAAACCTGGGATTACTTATTTCTTCACTAAAATTAAACAATATATTTTAACCAGGGAAAAGCTTTGTCCCCACATGAAAGGTGTGGGCACTTCATTTAGAAAAATGAATAAAATGTCAACACGGCATTTTTTCTAGAATTATCAGTGACCAGGATAACCTAACCTCAACCTGCTCGAGCGACATGGGGCTAATGAACTCAATACACGGCCCGACACACTTCACATTCTTTACATCTGTCTATTGATTGATTTCCGAATGTTATGTTTCCTTGCTGCTTACGTGTAGTTTCCTTCTCCTCGTTCGCGATAAAAGAATTCTTGAGAGATTCTACTATGTGTTTCATTAACTTTTGGACCTCATATGATTAATATTTTTTTTTTTTTCGAAAAGAAAAATGTAAAGGGGCCAAATTCATGAAAGAAAAGCCCAGGCAAGGCTGACCTAATTTGTGTGTAACCTAAATCCGCAAGTTATTGTCCTTTAACACCCTATTTCTATTCAATTTACCAAGAAAGGCAATGGTATTCAGCGACCTAACATTTTTAAAATCATGAGCGAGGTTAGTATGTGACTTAGTTAGAACTGATACTAGAGCTCCATACGGGGAAGTCATAACACTTGATATAGCTTAAAATCTTGTCAACAGTAAGGGCAGAACAATGGGACCCGATACTTGTTGAGAAGAGATCTTAAGTGTTTTTAGGTTGATTGTTGAATATCATTAGCTGCTATTGTTCGCTTGAGTTTACGGTGTACATTTGTCACTGACATTCTGGGAGTAAATTGAGTTGAATTTTATTTATCATTTTTCTAAATAAGTGTGTGCACTCTTTTTATTTGGGGATACAGCTTTTCCTGGTTTACATAATATTATTTAAAATTTTATTTTAGTGAAGGAAGTAAGTGATCCCCAGCGTTGGAGCACAAAATAACGTTAAATCACGAACGTATCATGGCCTAAAAGTTTGCAAAATCTCCGTTTAACAAAATTTCACAACTTTGGTCAAAATGGGGTGGATTTTAATTATTTTGGTATCAGAAGGCTATCATCTTTCTCAAGACACTTTATTGAATACAATCATATTATATCAATGTGTCCTCAGAAAGAGGATTGAACTTTGACTGTGAGACTAAAACCTTTACAATTAACTGTATAAATGAACCCAATTAATACAACAAGCAGCAAAACGTTCTCGAATTGTCTGCCAATGTAACATGGGAAGTATTTATCTAACTAATAGTCAAGTATATTTTCTTGAAGGAAGTTTGAAGAGGAATCCAAATATGAAGTTATTTTTAGTTTTTTGTTTAATTTAAAAATACAAGTGGATTGGTGCATTTTACATGTTTTTACTTTTTGGTTTTTTTATATTATATGTTTACCAAACAATTGTGAATTGTTGTGTAGCATCAGTTGATAGTTGACACTGTTCCTATTCCAAATAAAATGATCTAATTGAAGTTTCATGTTGATTACATTTCATTCTTAGAGATTTTATTGCAGTTTTTGTGAATTTGATGAAATTTTGTTTCACCTTGTACAAAATCTTCAAGGTCACCACCCGTACATGTGAAATGCCTATGTGTAGTGAGCCTTTCTTATGCAATTGTAAAGGTAGCAGGGACGACCTGTAATACACAGGAACGGAGTGCCTATCTATCTTTTCAAAGCGATTGGGCTCCCTACACCTCCTTTACAGCGAGTATGTTACCTTCCTAACATTAAATAATGGCCCAGTCCCCATTTCATACACCTGGGTACGGAATGAGTGGAATTGAGGTAAATCGCCTTACTCAAGGGCCACAACACATTGGGCCACAGTGGGGCTCGAACTCCACCCTTTGGCCGGTGCGAGTCAGGTGCGCTTTATCCACGGACCACATGCCCTTTCTTCTGCTCTCAGCTTTTAAAAAAAAATGTGTACTTTGCTATCATAAGGATTATTACTTTTTGAGTTGACCAAATATGGAAATTGAAGTGTTTTGTGACTCCAAATTGCAAAGTCTGCTAGTTTAAAACGCATGGCCTGTTATTTTCTTAATAGCTCAAAAATATCAAACAAATTCTTCTTTCCTTCTCCTTTCTTCTTTGCGTATCCACAAGTCATCGGTGATGCGTTGTTATAACGAATTAAAATTGGATAAATCAATAACCATGTTTTTTCATTTGATTATTGCCTTTTTCACTTTAACATGAATTATGCCACAGTCTTATTCACATTTCTTACCTCAGGGAAGTGAAGTGGTCAATAGGGGCCCCTATCTTCTTTTCGGATAGAATGCATTACATTCAAAGTTAACATAATACAGACTAGTGCTGAAATTATCATGTGATTTATCATCTTTGCGCACAGCAAGCCCTGATTATGACTTAAAGAACTTGTTTCGTATCATAATCCATAAACAAGATCGTGTGAAAGTTCTCACGCAGTGGCATGATCAAGCACTCCGTGGATGTGATCTACAGTGAAACATCTGAATTCAAGACAAACACCAGTTTCTCCGTTTGATCAACCACTAGTATTATACAGTCAAAATCCGTGAAATGGCCAATAACATAAGGAGAAAACCAATTTGTTATCATGTCCTCACGGAGGTCTCCATATTGAGATGGCAGCTTTCAAGACTCTTGAGATTGGTACAAGGGTATGGCTGGGTCAAGCCCTAATAGACCTTTTGCCATGCCCACAGGGTCTATTGGGGATCAGACTCTGACCTCTATTGATACATTTGTGAGCTTATTATATAAAGGGGTGTAATTTTTTTCCTGTTTGTAACTTTTGCACGGAACAATTGTCAAATCGACACGGGAAACCTTGAAATTCCACGAGGCACAATCTAAACTTCTGGAACCACTGCTCTATTCTTGATGGATCAGTCTCGTCTAAATGCTAAGGTCTGTTGTGCTAAGACATTGATTCCATATATTTCGTAAAGTCTCTGTTTTGGATCTGGTACTTTATTCCTTAAATCCCTAAATTGCCCTTTTTGGCGTTGCCACTTTTCAAAATCACAAGGCAGATCCCTGCCTTTTTTACGGGGAAAGTGCTCCTGATCTAACATCTTTGTATCAACAACAACATTTACCTTATCACTGATTGTGAATGTGTTCTGAACAACGCCCTATTGGATCGATTACTGTCTCCCTCTTCTCATTCTCTCTCATCACAAGAGGCTGATGTCACATGAATGTTGCATTGTAGCCTCATGCTACACTCATAACATAGCCAAATACTCATAGACTGTAGACACTGATTTGTTGTCTTAGTGCAATATATAGATCCAGAACTGAATTGTGACTAGCATTTGTAACTGGTAAGATTTTTTGAGTACTTGGTACTCATACAATATCACGCGGCCTTTGACCCAATAAATTCATGACAACCCCTAATAACGCCCTTAATAATAAATAACAAAGAAATTGCCAGATGAATAAAGTAGGCTATGTTTTATTCATTACTTGGGTCTAGATTCCAGATGGTACAAAATTATCCTGACTTGTATAAAGTGATATACGAGTTTTTCACCAAATATTGTAGGTGATACATGTTGATGAACGTCAACTACATTCCGGCAAATCGTCAGATGTTTAATTGGATCCATGTAGGACATTGAGGATTTTCCTTAATTTGTTGTTAAGAACATTCAGTGATTATGTAAATATTACCACTGCAATAGCAGTTGATAGCCACAGGGGATATTTCTTGTTTTGGGTTAACTTAGTTTGAGATTCGTCACTTTAATGAGCTTTGTTGCACTACAATGTAAGATGTTTATGATTATCATCAAATTGTGAAAATTACGATGCAAAAATGGCAAGTGCATTCAAAATTACGTAACACGCCTTAATTCACTGAATACATGTAATTCCTTAATTAATTATTAGATGATCAATGTAGCAGATATCTTGCAGGTTTTTATGCGTAGTAGAAGAGAATGGTAAAAGGTGGGTGTTTTATATTAAGCAAATATGTCTAAACGGGTCCTTTCGGCGGCCATCTTGGAAAATGGACGAGGTACACATATTGCCAGGTCCGTTGTGATTGGCCAAACATGTAACATGCATTTAGCATATTTTTTGGCCTATTATAGACATATTTAAAATGCGGGTTAAATATTAGCAAAATATGCCAAAATGGCATTTTGGCGGCCATCTTGGAAAATGGCCAACGGGACACATACTGCATGGGGGCCTGTGATTTGGCGCCAACATTATAACATGCAGTTATCATATTTGTATGCACCTTAGTATAGACATAAGTACAGGCATGTGTTGACTCCATTAGCAAAATATGCCTAAAATGGGCATTTTGGCGGCCATCTTGGAAAATGGCCAACGGAACACATACTTCAATGGCCTGTGATTGGACAACGTCGTAACATACATTTAGCATACGTTATGCCTACATAAGTAAAAGGCCGGCGGTGTTTAATTAGTAGCAAAATATGCTAAACTGTTCAGTTTTGGCGGACCATCTATGGAAATGGGCCGACAGGGACACATATTGCAATGCCCTGTGATTGGACAAACATTTTAACCTGCCTTTAGCATTTCTAGATGCCTAGTATAGCATAGTAAAAGCGGTGTTAAATATTATCAAAATATGCCAAAATGGTCATTTAGCGGCCATCTTGAAAAATGGCCCCGACGGAGGATGCAAATGCGATGGCCTCATGATCTTTGATCTTTTCTTACTCTAGCTTTTGCTCTACATCTGTTCCAAATTTCATCAACGTTCAGGTGCTTTTCTCACCAAATGCACGATAGTTAGCCTATGCCGCTCGCTATATGAAGGACTACGATTTGAGATTAGCTATTCACACATTGATTAGTATATGGACAAGCATTCTGCATAATATCAAAAAACATTTTTTTTTTTAATTTAGGAGCGCCATCCCTTGGGAATCTCTGATTCAGCCGTTAAAGAGACACGGCACATTTGAAAAGAATAGTGCACCATCGAGATTTTTCAAATGTGATTTTTTGCATGGTCAGTTTGTAAAGTTTAATATACATTAGCCCTCAATGATTAAGCACCAAATTCAGCAACCCTATGTGACAGACTTTTTGATTATAAGTAATTGCAAACTTAGAGGGGATGGGCCCGATTTAAGCATATTGAAGTTTTCATCTAGATAGTTGGCTGTTCATTTCACCCCAAAACCCATCTGGCAAAGTTTTCCGCAGCCGAGATTTCATCAGTTATTATGCTTTGAGAACAGTGGCGTAGCCCGAGGGGGGGCAGGGGGGCCGCGGCCCCCCCAATAATTGATTTCGTCGGTTGAGATGAGCCCGTTGGTTCATCACCACTTGAAATTCGGTCATGGCATTGCATCCGGATTGTCTGCAAAGTATAGGTTTAAAAGTTCAATTGGATCAGCGTGCGACAAGTAAATTTTACCAAATCATCCAAAATGCCCTCAGAGACATTTAAAGCATATAAACCCAAAATTTTCAGGGGTTTCGCCCCTCGACCCCCACCGGGCTTCGCCCCTGGACCCACAGGGGCCTCTAAGGCGGGCCCCTGGACCCTACCCATTTTCTGTCGGTGCGATTCGACCTGGCCCCCCCAATATGAAAATCCTAGCTACGCCACGGTGCTCTGAAGCTAAAAATGTGTAGCTCTAATAATTAAACTGTGTAAAATTAATATTGGTCGACCAAACTGGGTTACAATTTTTCGCTGATAACTTCCGAAACCAAATATGCTTTTTGCCCTAATATTTCACAGTGTAAATGAGAAAAATATAGCTTCTTCTGATACCAAAATTTTGACCACTTCCAGTAAAATCTGGGGCTTCTGGGGACCAGACTATAAGCAATCGGGGCCATGGACCTTTAAAAGTTAGCCTACAATTTTAAATTACCTGGATGTTCTTTTAGGTTCTTATTAAATGTCCCTATCTTTTTGGGGTATAAGTTTCATTTTATGGTCACAAACCTAGCTCTATAACCAATGGCTATAGACAACATTGTGAGCAAATTGAAGAATTTCATATTTTGTGAAATTTGCCAGTTGCCA
>JAMKCH010022246.1:0-22404 GCA_023653785.1 Ophioderma brevispina | reverse complement strand
CCGGTGCTTGCGGTGTTCCCGGTGCTTGCGGTGTTCCGGTGCTTCCCAGGCGGCTCGGTGGTGTTGCCCGCGGGAAGAGGTTGGCACCAATCTAAGTGTCCCCTTTAACGGTAAGGGCCCGGCCTAATTACGGTAGTGGTTCCCCGATACGTGCAGACCGATATCTCCGTTTTCTAAGTATCCCCGTAAACGGTAAGTCCCGGCCGTAATAACGGTGTGGGGGCCCCCGCTGACGGGTCTATGACGGGTCTATGGAGAGTCGGTAACTCGTCGGCTGGTCCTCTGCCGGTATCCCGGCGGTGGTTCCGGCTCTGCGATTACGGCTCCCGGAAACGGCTCTTCGGTGATCCTACGGCGGTCACGGCTCCCCGAGTGGCTCCTGCGGTGATCCCGTCGGCGTTTCCGGCTCCCAAAACGGCTCTTGCGGTGATCCCGACTGTTGCCAAAAATGGTTCCGGAACGGCTCTTGCGTATCTGGCGGCGGCTGCCCGGAACGCTCTTTGTCGTGACCCGACGGCTACCACGGCTTCCGGAACGGCTCTTGCGGTGATCCTGGCGATGGCTCCGGCCCCCGGAACGGCTCTTGCGGTGATCCCGATGGCGGCCACGGCTTCTAGCGCGGCTTCTTTGCGGTGATCTCGGCGGCGGTCCACGCTCCCCGAGCGGCTCCTCCTCGGTGATCTGGGCGGGGGTCTCCCTCGTATTCCCGGACGGCCTCCGCGGTGACCACGGTATTCCGACGGTGGAGGGCGGGGATACTCGGTGGGCGGTGCGGCAGTCGGCCGGGCGGCGGTGCGCGGAGGAATCCCGTAAACCTGTCAACAGAATGCGCTCTTGACTGCTGCTATCCTGGCTCTCCCCCCGTCTACACTGGGTTGCTGGGCTCCTTCTCGGTCTCTGAGCCGAAATTCCATGTCTTATCTGGGGAAAGACAAAGGTTAGGACTTTAGACCATAACCGGGAGATCTCCTCTAAGTACGGCTAGCCTAGCAACACTTGAGTCCATCCTAAACCAAAACCACCGAGTTTGAACGCGTAATGCCCGCTCAAAAACGCGAAAAAAAATCCCGCTGGAGCCTAACCTCCCAATTAGAAAAGCACGTACGTCCTGTTTCGGTATGTTGAAATATGAACGAAACGTGCCGTATCGCACCGTCGATGTTTAGTTCGGAACCAAATGTCTATCCGGTAAAAATTCCCCGGTAAAATTATCCAAATGCCGCTGAACGAAGAGTCACCAGTCTAAGTATGCCCGTGAACGGTAAGGCCCGTAATAACGGTAGTGGGGCCCCCGGTGACGGGAACACCAATAAACTGACCCGCATACCCGTAAGTCCACGGAGGCAGCGGTTGGGGCTCAAACACCGCCCCCGTGCACATGAGCAGATGGCGAAACCATGTTTTCCCATGCAGAACCCGATTTATGAACTTTCGTTTCGCCCAGATGGCTGACTATACCTTTAATGCGTCCGTACCAGTACATTACCGGTAGAATAGCGGTGAAAGTGAACCGCGAAAAACCAAGTCAAGTGTTGCTAAGATGTTCCCCAATTTGGCCCCAGACGTGTGCGCACTCAGGTTTGCCAAATTTTACAGGGGGTATTAGGATATTGCTAAGATAGCCTAGAAAAATGAAAAGGCATAAGTCAGGCTTGAATGGGAACGTACTAGGAGATGTCGGTGATCTGGAAATACACTAGAACACAGATGACATGGTTGCACCGTGAGGCCATCCAAGGGCGAAAGATAAAATATAATTATGCAGGGAGCATACACGAGACAGATCACATGTTCCCCACAGGCCCTGTCGGTCAAATTTGTGGACCTTACAAGGGGGAGCTAAACCTGGCCACGGAATAATCCCACTTAATACCCGCAGTAAGAGCGACGCGAAAAACGGCCTGGAAGGCTCGCGGGGCAACCATGTGAAGGCATAATACATATTAATTATTTATATCAGGCTTCGAGTGGTGCAAATAAAAAAAACAGTCTTTGTATTGTACAGTTACGGTTAAAGTCCTGATGTAATACAATATTATTTTGAATAATGTATCGCATCCTGGCCGTTGACCGACTGTACACTTTGGACTACAACATTGTCAACAAAGGTTTGACGTGAGTCAGCCTGTATTTAATAATAATAACTAATATGAATGTCCTTTTTTTCGTATGATACAAAATATATTGCACTCGCTAGAAAAATATTGTACTCGTCTTCGACTCGTAAATATTTTTCTAGCTTTGTGCATAATAAGATATTCTTGGATCATAACTCAAAGCCATTCAATATTATAAAATAATTATATCAACATCTTCCGAAGTCTGATCTTCCGAATTCTGTTCTTCCGAATTCTGAACTTCCGAATTCTGATCTTCCGAATTCTGCACTTCCGAATTCTGAACTCCGAATTCTGATCCTCCAAATTCCAATCTGGAAATCTTCACAAAGATCATCAGCAACGTCATCCCCCAAAGCTCCGATGAACAGTAGTTGTCCAAAACATCCGCAGATGCGATATATATATATAGTGTTCCCCATAAATGGCGATAATGGGGAAAAAAAATTATGTATAAATATCCCAATAAAAATTCAAACATTGGTGCCCCGAACTGAGACACAAAAAAGAGGGCAAATGACATGATGCCAGTGACGATAGAGATGGGCGTACCGATGCTAGCGTGGGACCCACTACTATGCATGGGCGCGTCCCGAAATTTTTAATGTGCATAAGGGTTGTCTCGAGGCCTTTTTGAGCACACAAATGCACTAGTTGGATCATTTCGGAATGTATAAAATGGATAATAGAATTGAATTAAATTAAACATTAGAAACATTTGGTGACAACCGCTACCATGACCAACTAAATCCAAAGTCCTAGTACGGCCTGCAGCCTACTTCACAAACTTTATGACACATTGTCACTTCCAACATTACGATAGATCCATTTTGCAAAGGAGTTTTATAACATAGATCTATCATGCAGTTTATGACCAGAAATGAGTACTCATGACCTACAATGGATTACTTAAAATGGCTTGTGAGAATTTTTGTGAGAAAGACTCCTGGAGAAGTAATTGACTTTTGCCAAGTCACTGCCACTTCCCCACATTCATTTATTGAAAGAAAACACATACATACCCCACTAGCTGTTCGGATTGGTTTTGCTTTCAATTTGGGAAGAAGTGCCTGTGAAGAAAAATAAAATGTCAGAATTCATGTTATTAAAGAGACACTGGCACATTTGAAAAATAGTGCGCCCTCAAGATTTTTCAAAATCAATATTTTTGCATGGTTGTAAGGCTTTTATATACAAAAGCCCTCACCCGAAATGATTAAGACCAAATCAGCTTCCTTATGGGTAAACGGAACGATTTTTTAATTTCGCGTCGCCAGCGACGTTAATTCAGCAGACGACGAAAATGGCTTTAACACAAGAACACGAACACCGTATGCATTTTCCACGCTATTCTCCACTGTGTGATCGTTCTAATAACCTTTGTGGTTTTAATTCATGAGTACGAGTCAAAATCTTCATGTAATATACACTTTGTTGATTACGTTATGAAAACTTAAAAGTTGCTCTACAAATTACCTGGATGGCTTTATCTTCATACACTGTCCCTATCTGTTTTTGGGTCTGTTATTTTTATGGTAAAATATCTCTCTGTTTTCTTCCAATGGCCAGACTATCATTTGAGACAAATTGAAGAATTTCATATTTTGTGAAATGTGCCAGTGCCGCTTTAAATGGAAAAGTAGACGACAAGGATGATTTCTAATTTCACATTTTTCCTAAGTAACTAGAGAGACATCAATGCTGAAAAACGCAAGTACTAAAAGCTGGATTCAAACCAGTGCCATGCAAAGACTAACATTACTATAGTGTTAAAAATATAAACTCATGGTCCCGGACCGCCAGTGGTCGTCGCCCGTCACAGTTTGTGGAATGGAGCCCAAATGTCACTTAGGTTACACAAAGTCCATCATCACCAACATGTGGGCTCTACCCAGTCCACTAGTATGCAAGTATCATGAATGGGCGCACATGACTGGAACCAGCCGGGAATTATGTTAAGGGTGAACATTTTGACTTGTTAACCCGTAACGCCGGACCGGCGTTTTTGCCGAACATCGGCCCAGATGCAACATTTCCATCCTTTTTTGTTTCAAACGGCCCAGATTCAATGAGAAACAATTTTTTGCTGTTTCATTGCTCTTGACGTATTTTCCCGGTACAAGAATAAGTAATCGTACAGTCGTAACGTCCATATGCAATGAGGAACATCACATCATTTTCCTGGAAGACGTCCCAGAGGCAACGAGGAACATCGCGTCATTTCCGGAAGGCGTCCATATGCAACGAGGTGCAACGCGTGCGAATGCAAATGAGAAGCATTGCCCTTCTGCGGGCAACCAGTCCGAATGCAATGAAAAGCCATACATCCTTTCCCGGAAGTACTCTAAGGCAACGAGGAACATCCGCGTCTTTTCTGAGAAAACGTCCCAGATGCAACGAGGAACATCGCATCATTTTCCGGGAAAGACTCCCAGGTGCAATGAGTGCAATGAGAGTCATTTGCGCGACAAAAAATAGTTTTGACGGCCGAGATGCAACGAAAACATTTTCGCGACGGTACCACGTTTTTCAGTGTGCACCTCAATTGTCCTGGTGCGAGGTTAGGGTTAATATGGCCAAAGGTCAAAACCAGTCACCACATCACCTGAGGTCGACCAACATGCCCGGTCACTACACAATTCTCGGACACTGAATGCCAGTATCATGAAAATGTGTACACATAGAACAGCGGGCAATTATCTTTAGGGTTAACCTTTTGATCACCACACGCAGACACATAGACACATACACAAAGCAATCCTTATGTGCCTCTGCAAGCAGACAGCACAAAATACTCGGTCCTTGGACCGCTGTGTCGCCTGCCGTCGCGGTTATTGAATGATAGGCCTAACAATACTAACTTTATCCTTGATATGTGACCTTGGACCTCATAAACAAATGAGGGTTTGCATGTAAACTCCATAAACCAAGTTGTGGTTCCAATTGAACTTCAACTAAAAAGTTTCAAGAGTCAAGTTTACATTTATCCAGCCTAGTCTTACATACACAATTTGACCCATCACATAACCTTTGACCTTGGTATTGACCTTTGACTTCATGATCAAATGAGGGATCCCATGTTGCACCTATACTCAAGTTTGGTTCTAATGGAACTAATTTTACTTTTTCGCCTCTCTTACAACTTGACTCTCACATGACCTTTGACCTTGTATGTGACCATTGACCTCAGCAAAAATGGGGAATGCCATTTTGCAGCCTGTGCTCCAATTATGTTTTGTTTAAATCCATCAAAGTATGAGATACAGGCAGATTTTAACCCTTTTCACAACAGACCCCAACAACAACAGACATCGACAACAACAACAGACTACAGTGGACAAAGTGTCTTCCCTATGTGTCTTCTGCATGCCTTAGGGCAGGCGACACCAAAATGACATGTAGCAGATTTTAACATAGTTCTTGCTCCACCAGATAGCCAATCTGATAACTAGAAATCTATATTGTACTACAATCTTACCATCCAAGATGACAAAGAAATGGTGGGTATTTGATATCATTGGTGAAGTCTTGTTCAGATACACGACAATGCAATTTTAATTGAACTGACATTACATTTAAGGTGAGCAGGATCTCTGTGTCTTGCAAATCATGAAATATGGGTGCTGTAAACTTTTTTGTGTTTATGATACCCCAACAACCTACATTTTTCAAAATTATTTCTTTTAAAAATCTATTCTAGTGGGCCAAACTAAATATCTTGATCTAAGGATTGTTAGTGATACTCAGTCTGACAGGGTGATAAACCTCGGGGATGGGGCAATAGTCGCTTTGGTAGCCATGGTCCAACTTATTGCCTGACCGTAAAATTGGTATGACACCATTTTTCTGCTTGAAAACTGATGGATAAGTGTTGTGTAGCAGAATAAGAATCTGCGTGGGTGCCACCCCTGGGCAACCTGACATTTTGGGAAATCCTAGAAATGGTGTCGCCATGGCTCGAAAAGTGGGGAATTTGGAAGCGCCTTCCCAGGAAAGTTTGGCCATTGGGAGGGAAACTTGGCCATTTGGAGGGAAACTTGGGCCTGTTTTGGAAGGGAAATTTTACATAAGGTTATTGGGAAATCTGTGAGAAATTTACATTTTTTCAACTCCCTGGTGTCGCCATAAATGCTAATTTCTATTCAACCTATATATCAAACTATTGGAGGTTACTAGAATATACATAGGACCCAATAACACATGCATGGCACTTTTACCATTTGAGTCCATACTCCAATTCAAAATGGAAGCCAAACTCTAATAATTTTAAAATATGCCATATAACAGCAATCCTGCGGATCAAAAATAAACTTGAGGTACTGATGTGATGTTTGTAGACAACAATTTAATGCATTTCCGACAGCTTTTAAAGTTGTAACATGACGTCAATCATTGGCAGCCAAAAACATGAATATCTTCCAAAAATACTGACACAATGTCTAAATATTACCTTCAAGTTAATAAATTAGTGTGTCAATGAACAATTAGAAATTTACCTCTTATCATAACTAAACAAGTGATACCAGGTAATCCCGAAAATAAAAATGGGTCCAATTATAATTGATGCAATATAATTATGTGAAAAAATGTAATTCCTATGGTATTTTTGACAACTTTGCCCATTTAGTTGTATATCGTTTGGTGCCATTGACAAACAATTGAAACTGTAATGTTGTAACCTTGGTAGGATCAAAGATACATTTCTAATGTCATTGACACATTCATGGCCTGAAATTTGATGCGACACCCGCGAACCGTTCGCCTGTAAGGTTCGCCCAAAATTACACTTGCGAAAACCAAATCGGGTTCGCGCAAAATTTGTGCCAATCAACCATGATCAACGATAAAAATAGGCACTGGAGTTTTGCGGCGATTAAAACGGCAAAATGCGCGGCCGGTATTTTTGAAATAGTGCGCGATAATGCGCGATTTTTAAAGTCAACAATCGCGAAAAGGCGTTTCCTAATGTTTGCCCTGCCTAGTCCCTCAGGAACACGAAAAGGTCTTTGCAAAAACATTGCTCAAACTTCCAAGTTGACTTCCCTATTTCTACTTTTTTCTCGGCTGAAAAATGTCAAATAGCACATCATTATCACCTGTTCTTTTTTCCCCTTCTTATTCTGAATAACATATTTGAATCAGATGTAGATGGCACCGCCACGGGCTGATGCCTTTGTATACATCATGTACATAACCGAGTATAATTTACTTTCGCACATGGGATTGGGGAATCCCCTGCCCCGGATGACGTGACGGGTTTTCCCCTCGTGCGCCACGGATTAAGGGTCTCAGTGTATGAAGTTTGTTATTTCATCTCTATCTTCTACCCGAAGTCCGATTTGTTTTAATTCCGAAGATATTATCCATTAAGTAAACAAATTATGAACAAAGACCCCATACCGCGCGTTGACAGCTTGGATAGCATGCATCATATTATTGTTTAATGCACCGAATCGCAACCATATCATGACACTTCACAATGGAAATAGGTCGGGTCATCCGTGTTCACCTAGGCTCTACCGAAGTCCGAATTTTCGTAAGTCCGAAAAGAGTATACTAATCTATGGATAAATCACTTATCCGATTTTTTTAGGCATGTTAGGTGCTTGTAAAACGTACATGAAAATTAATAAGTGGATTTTAATATTTTAGACAAATAGATAACGCTTTTTGATGCACTAATAAATTGACAATTCAATAAAATTTGAAATTTCTTTTTCAATAAAGAGGTAAATAAAAATTGGAAATTTTAGAATGTTCAATATTACTTTTGTAAAGGCAAACACAAATACCACGAGCATTGGTTTTGGGAAGATTGGATGTTGACTTTGTACATAGACATCGCAATTGTTTTCAAATTTAAAAAGCCTGTCAAAAATATAACATTCACAATACTTATCCTCAGCACTTGCCTTTCAAACGATAGTATATCCTTCAGTCTTGTTGTCACAATTGGTTAAGTAAGCAGAGTCCCGCCTTCGGCCTTAAACAAATTCGGACTTCAGTAGGAATGCATGTTCAATGAATCCAAAGTAGAGATAGGGTTCTACGCTAGGATTTATAAATACATTTGGACTATATTTTGCACTTATTGAACTTGTGAGTCACAATTTTCGCCAACGTTCGATAATAATGATTTGCTAATCATTTTGTGTTTGTTTATTGCAATTAACATTAAAAAAGGTGGTTTTTTACAACTGTGAAAATTCGCATGAACCAACAAATCGTGATAGACCCAACAATTCGTGATTTTTTTTTGCGCGAACCCCAGTGCATAGATAAAAACATTACAAAGACCCTGATTCCATGTGATGTAAGAATGTTCATTTCAGCAATTTCTAATAATTTTAGGACACCAATATGAATATTTTTAGACATAAAGCAATTTTTAAAAAAAGGAAAAAAAATAAAAAAAATAATCTATTTAGAAAAATCGAAAAGTATAAATAAAAAAACTCCTATCCAGGGGTCTGCGGAATGAGTTCCTTTTAGGTGTTATTTTAAAGCTGTAACACTGCCCTTTCTTTTTTCAATAAATTGAGAATGTTTGTTGTTAGGTTCTCCAAAAACCCTTCTATGAGAACCTAAAAGCGGAGAACTTGAAGGTTCTCAAGGTTCTCGCAAAGGTCCTTTTGCGAGAACCTGATTAGGTTCTCGCATAACTTGTCGACGAATTTCAGGGCCTGACATTGATTTCGTTTGAAGGCGAATACTTATATTTTGTGCCCAGTATTTTTTTGAAGATGTTCCCGTTTTTGGGCTGCCATAATTGATTGACCCGTACATGTTACAATTTAAAAGCATAGAATAATCACATTTAATTAATATGTGTCTAATAACCTAACCTAACCTAATCTTTTTCGTCTATTTTTATCACAGGTATTTGGCTGTTATAGGGCATATTTTCAAAATCATTGGATTTGGCTTCCATTTTTAGTTTGAGTATGACTTAATGTTACACGTGCCATAACCACTTGTTCATTGGATCATATAGTATATCTAGTAACTCCATATTTGATAATATAGGGTTTGAATAGATATTATCATCTTATTGCCGACAGACCATCTTGGATTTCTCAAAAGCTCAAGGATCCCAGGTGACACCCCCGGCAGATTCTTATTCTACACACCCTATCATCATTTTCAGGAAAAAAATTGTGTCCATACTCACGTACCGTCACATGAAGGTTCTACCTGACACAATCAATCTTAAATTCACCTTTAAATTAGAAAGCCATCTTGTTTTTCCCTCAAAATGCATAAATGCAAATTGTCGCTTACCTTCTTGTACGCGGTGGTACGGCAGTCTTAGGATTATCCACTTCTTGGTTGGGAATGTCCAGCCATACTTTCTGGCTGTCTCACTCTTCACTCTGGGGAGAGGGGGATTAAAACAGGTAAAACTAAGATTCACTTTAGTCTCCATAAAACTGCCAAAACCTAATAGATGTTAACTAATCTGACACTAGTCCTCCATAGAGAGATTATTAACTAAAAACTAATTTTAAAGAACAATCATATTTGCCTTGCCCGCAATGAAATTTCGTAATTTTACACAAGAGGGAAGTCGTGGTACCAATAATCCAATTAGTTTTGTCAAAAGTGTGTCGCCGTTAATAATTTTTGTTTTTGGATTGTTTTATTCTGGTTGTCATAATAAATGAGATATTATCCAACAGCTGTGCACTTCGTTTACAAAACTGATGATTGCCAATGGACAACTAGACACAAGCATTTTACTAGGGTATTCAGGGTTAATCAAGAGCCAGGGAGGTGTTACCACCCAACAAAATCTGAAAAAAAGTGCATAAATTTGGGTAAAAAGGACCCAACCTAGCTGAAAAATAATAATGTGGAAATTTGGGAATTAAAAAAATATGAATTCAGATGAAAAAATCTGAACTCTGACCTCTCTGTTAAAGTATTCAAACTAACTCAACTATAAAATATAATAGATATTGTAAAAAATGCAAGTATTTATATAGCACTTTAGACAATTCAGTATCAAAGCGCTTTTACATTCATTCCGCTGTCACTAGTTGTGCCCAAGGACACAACACTTTGGCCACGGTGGGGCTCAACCCCCTACTTTCAACGGTCCATGATCACAAGTCCTGCTCTTTTCCCCTGCACCACATGTGCTCCTCAAAAATAGCAATGTAAGAGGCCAAAAAAAACAAATGGTTTGTCTCAACTCTGACGCGCGCCGTTTGTAAATTTCGCCGAAAATTGAAAAAAAGGGGTTGTAGGCGGAACTTTTTTTTATTTTTTTT
Organism: Ophioderma brevispina; assembly: GCA_023653785.1. Taxonomy (NCBI): domain Eukaryota; kingdom Metazoa; phylum Echinodermata; class Ophiuroidea; order Amphilepidida; family Ophiodermatidae; genus Ophioderma; species Ophioderma brevispina. The sequence goes on along the minus strand of JAMKCH010022246.1, from coordinate 12,014 downwards.
TTTGTCAAAAAAAAAGTCATGAATCCGAATTTTTGTTGAAACTGAAAATTTGAAATGGCCCGAATTCACAGCCAATCTGCGACTCCTCGGCGGTGAACTGACATATTTTTTACGTTGACGTGATTGCAATCTAGGCGATACTTACTGGGCACAGCGGTGCGAATGAAAACACTCCCCACCAATAAATGGCAATATACTTTACCGGAAAGTGTGCAGCTTTCGAAACGGGTGGACTGGCACTAAAAGTGGTCGTTTAGCTTCGCATATCGCAAAACCAAAATTGCTGACCCCCACCCTGCATTAAAGTTTATACGGATTTAAATATTAAAGTTTTATCGATTTGCCAAACCATTGATAATATGATTCTTTGCAAAATCTGGCCGCTTCAGTTTTTTCAAAATCGCGCATTCAACACAGGTATATTACGTGTATTTCAATGCGGCACTTTTATTTTTTACTGGTGGTGCGGTCATAGGTCAATTGCTACGTCGCGTATATACATGTGCTACGGAAAGTAACGATGGATACAGTTATTCTCAAGTTAAAGTTGAATCTGCAACTATACACAAATGGATCCTCCCCAAACTTATAAGAACAAAACTCTTAAAGATATGCAATTGAAATCTTGTTTGGGGGAAATCCATGTGTGGATCTGAGTCAGGAAATCGCTGATGTTGATACTGCCATGACCGCAGAATTCGATACCATGGTGTATGTACAAGCACTGGTGAAAGTGGGCGATCAGTGGTGGGCATGCACATTGATATTTTATTGCCGAGCACAAAGAGTTGAAATTAAAAAAAAAAAAAATACCGAAAACCCATTCACTTTTTCTCAAAGCACTCATCAGCTTTGAGACAAATTTTGTTTTTTTTGGCCTATAAGATGTCCTTTCACCTCACTCCTGCATAACCTATACACAATAAAAAAAGGGTGGTTTTTATCGTCGTATTCCTCATTATACCTGACTCAAAGTACTTATGTGGCTATTCAAACGTGTGAACCTCATACTTTATACATACATATCCAACATTCCATGTCGTGTTTAGATTGTGAAAGTCTCTTGCCTAGGAATTTGGAATGACTTTACATTCCCGGCAAGATGGCCCGCTAATCCGAAAAGTGGAAGACTCTATGAGATAGATGTCATTACCTTTTCCAGTACAATAGGTTATTTTTGAAAGACAAGGCTATAACTTTCTACTGACCCCTACTGCTTTACCACTATTCATGGCAGTGAATTGGTTGCACGACCCTAATGCTGCATTATTGGGCATGGGTCCCTACCCATGAACACGACATTCAAGTGCCTACCTGATCTTTGAATAGGGGTCTATCGTGACAGCCAGTCTCAAAATACAGCAAGTAAACTTGCGGATCCCCCTGGCAAGATGGCATTATACATAAGTTGGTGTGTTGGCACAGCTGGGCTGTAGTGCAAGGGCAATGCAAAATTCAATAAATTGTTCTCATTATAATATCTAGAAATGTAGCAAAGTTTAGGAAAATGACCGCAGAGACCTTGACCTTGGTATGTGACCTTTGACCATCACAACACAATAGGAACCCGTATTGCACCCTTCGCCCCAAGTTAGGTTATAATCGGACTTCAACTTGTCGAAGACGACCAAAACAAAAACAAAACAACTAAACTAACTGGGACAGAACCTTCAGTTGACCTTTGACCTTGGTTCCATGACCGTTGACAATCATCCACATATGAAAGGAACCCACCCCTTTGCAACCTTCACCCCAGTCTGGTTTAAATCGGAAAAAACCCCCTTAAAAACTTTCGAAGGAGAACGCAAAAAACGAAACCTGAACCAAACTGGAACACACATGTATCATACATACATATATCGGACAGGCACACCCTCGCAATAGCCCCCTCTGCTTTTCACGTCCAGGGGGATAAAAATTGGAGTCCTATGTGGTAGAAGTGGTTGAACTTGGGGGGGGGGTCTTTTAATTTCTTTCTACTAAAATTCAGGGTGACTTTGGCAATTCTCATCAAAGTTGCCTACTTTTAGTCAAAGGGTCAATTGATGAGAGTTAAAGTTTGAACTCCATATATTTTGAATATAATTCTTTTCGTGTAGTAGTACAAATAGTCATCGAAAGTAAAGATAGTCACCTAAAATCTTAATTCCACGAGTAGAGATGAATCGGAGTTTCCGTTTTCTTGCAGTAAACTTTTATGCACAGTATAATAGTGCCATAGGATACTGTGTATTAACAAAAATTCCAGATCCGGAATTTATAACAATGTTGTGATTTTCTATATGAAGGACTCCGATTTGAGCTTAGTTATTTCACACAGTGATTAGTATATGGGTAAGCGTTATGTATATGCAAAAAAATCAATTTGTTTGAAAATTGAGTGCGCCCTCAACAGGAAATCTCTGAGTCAGCCTTTAAAGAGACATGAGATTTCCAGCAAAGAAGCGCCCCCAATTTTTGTCGAACCCCATTTTTTTGCATATTTGGAATGCTTACCAATGTATAAGATCACATCTGAAGTAGCCGAATACGATGTCTTTATGTAATAAGATGATGATTTAGTACTTTCTGTCATGCATGACAGAAAGTCAAAGCATGGTTTTCTATGGGGACGATTGTGATAGCAGGCAAGTTCAAAACAAGGTTTGCGGTTTTCTTTTGTACTTGTTTAAATAAACCTCCGAAACGTTCTCGGTAGGTGGTCTAGGACCGATCCAGTGAAAATTGAGAGAAATCTGTATCCTCAAAAAATCTCCTCCTGTCACTTTAAGGTCTTTCAGTGAAAACTGACAATGATATAGAAATGCTTACAGGCAAGACCACACAAAAACTGGGATGAGGGTCTTTGCTAGGCACAGTGTACACCATAATACTTGATTGCCCATTTTCAATACAAAAAGATTTTCCCACAATATTGGCACAGGCAATTTTTTTAAAAATATGAATTTTTTTCAATTGTTGCTTTCAAATGATAGTCTAGGCCATTGGAAGAATACGGATATATTTTACACATAAAAATAACACCTCAAAACAGAAGCCAACTTTCGGGTTTGCCGTAACTTTAATCAACAAATGTGTCTATTACATGAATCACAGACTTGTACTCATTAATATTAAAACCACAATGGTCACAGACCGGTCAAACGGGGGCTGCCATGGGAACTGACTCCAACGTGTCTTTTCTTGGGTTTAATGCAATTTCCTTCGTCAGCTGAATAAAAGGTCCAGTATCATTCCAGTAAATTTCTTAACTATTTCTGTACTGGGGAATGAGCAGCCACTGATCAAAAACTCTGAAAATGCTGAAAAAGTCCACAATTCAAACAATTTCCTATACTCTTAACACAGGAATGATTTGGATGAAAAAATCTGAAATCAGATTTTAATCTCAGATTTCACAGCCCTGCTGTACTAACCAGCGATGTAATATATAAGTTAATGAATTTTGCGTCGGTTGTTTGTATTGTCTGTAATATTTGTCCATTTTTTGTCACCAGATCTAGCCAAGTAAAAGCAAAACACAATTCCAGTTTTGACTTGTCATACCTGTTAAGATTGATGTCTTTCTTTTGCTCATGTGCTGCTACTAATTGGTTGACAATGTCAGACACGGTCATCACCATCAGTTCTGCATGGGATGCTTGAGAACCTATAAAAACAAACAAATATACACACCTCAAAATTCTGGGAGAACATTGCCTACTCTTTATAATAATCCTAAGTTTGGGGAAGAAGGTTTGAATGTTTTCTATAGTTTGAAGGGTGCTGCATCAGAATTTTTGGGTCCAACCTCTGGGAATGTGGGGTACTTTGTAAAATAAGGGGGTAAAGTTAGCAGAGGGGTAAATTTAAAATCAAGTCAAATTGTGTGTAAATGTACACCAGTGTATTTGTATCATTTATAAGGATTTAAAAAAATGTATAGGTCACATGTCGCCAACTGGTATGCAAAAAGGGTGGAGTTGTTACATATTTCTGAATGCTTGCGAAGAAAAAATGTCATAGTAGCCCCTTGCCCTATTAACCCAGTTAAGGTCTCATTTTAAAGCTAAAAAATTGGGCTACTAATGTTCAAAATACTATTAAAAAGAAAGTTAACACTAAAAAAGTAGCAGTTTATATTACAAATTGTAGGGATGGAGGAGCAGGTGGAGGAGGAGCAGGAGGAAACGAGTAATTCTATGTCAGAGTTTTGTATATCTTATTTCATTTTTGTTACCTTACAGAATTACCCATTTTACACAGCAAATATAAATACTTATTTAATAGGTCTTAACATGAATTTCATATTATTTTATTGTACATAGGCCAAAAAAATTGTTTGATTGTCCATAGATGACTTTTTAGAGCTGGGTCGGTCGGTCGGATAAACTTTTTTTTTTTAATGTCAATAGCAAACTGTATTTTAACATGTTTGTTTGTATTAATAAGTTAATCAAACACTAAAAATCAAGTTTACTCTTACTCAAAAATGCATCTTTGTACATTATGAAACCCAACTAACATGCTAAGAAACTGTTTAAACATCTTTTTACATTTCAGAAAGTTAAAATTGAAAAAAAAAAAACTTTAGGAATTTTTCAAATTAGGGTCGGTATTCTTTTGCACAGTAAAGGGAAAAAAAAAAAACTTCTTCCTGATTTCCAAAATTAGGGTTGGTCAGATGAGGACAATCAAACATTTTTTTTTTTTGGCTGAGGCCTATCTATTACTATTAGAGAGCAGGTTGCTCGTAACGTGATCAAGGTTCCGGTATTTAATAATATTAGTACTTTGCTGTACCATAGAGGTATTAACAGCAATTTTTTTGTCAGGTCGCCTTAGCGACCCCCACTATAGAAATCACTGCCCTCAAAATGGCGAATGAGTCTATTTCTATTTGAAGGTCATTTCATTAAATGTTTTTCTTTTATGAAAAAGATCTACTTACTACTATTAATTTTGGAGTTTTAGTGTTGGGTGTGTATTGCGATGCAATTTTAGACAAAGAATAAAATCATTTCAGGTTTTAAATGGTCTTAAAACGCATTTCTTTGATTTTAGTCTCTGCCAAGACTGGCTGGGAAATAGGTAGTTTGGTTAAAACGTTGCAGGGAAAGAAGGGGAGTAAACGAATAGGAGAATTATAATTAAGAAAATACTAGAATTATCAGGACACGAAGAGTTACACTACGGTGAGTAGAGGTGATGAAAGGCAAATAATGGGAAGGGATTGCATTTTCTCCCTAAGGTCATTTTCAGTGAAAGGGGTTAGGTTCAGGGTTTTAATTTTTTTAAATTATGTTGCTTTAAATATCCATTTTTAACACATCTGTGGTAATGATTGAAGCATAAGTTTTACCATACATGTGTGGATATTATTAAAGATGAAGTTTTATGTTTATTTGAAATGACAGGAAGGTGTAACCTACAATGAATTAAAGCTTATAACTTGGAGATTAAGATGTAACACATTTTGGGCCCAATTGGGCATTTTTTTCTATTTTCTTTATTTGAAATGACAGGAGAGTTTTACATACATCAAATCAAAGCTTGTAACTTATAGGATGCAGTTTTTACACCCAATTGGGGGCCTTTTCTATTTTCTTTATTTGAAGCCACTGCTACCACCACCGTTGCCAACACCTTTATTTGCTTTTATTTAGGGTAATTCTTATTATAATTTTCAGTGAAATGTCCGGCACACCCCGCCATAAAACTGGTCGAAAGAGACTTAACACTCGTAACATTACAAAACCTGGGGGGGGGGGGGGGTAGGGAATGCCAACCTATCAGCAACCGAACGCATCAACTTCCGGCGTAACCCGAGTGCTAGTCGTATTCAAAGACTTAATGGTAGGAGGGTGCTCTTACACATATCGAACGGTCACACACAGACTTGACTTAAAGCTAGGCTTGGTCATGAATATTTAAATCTAAATGACCGTTATTGGAAATTACACTATTTTGCAGCGGGGTTAATCCACTAACCCCAACGGATTTTGGAGTCAATAATTTGTTCTTAAATTATCATGATATTACTAAGATGTATTGAACGAAGGCTTAAAAGGTGATTTTGCAATGTCACTGGGACTGAGGCTGCCGTAGAAAATACACGTAAGAATTCCCTAAATTACCGTTTGGAAATCCCAATGCCCAAATCGAGCAGATCGTGTCCGACCCCCTGATTCCAAGCGGAAGAATCTACACATCAGTAGCTAGGAAAGGCAAAGACAAAACTCTGCAAAACGATGAACTAAAACCCGCCAATTGGTAAAAAGGGACAAAGACACTTAGAAAATCTTGTCATCAAAATAAGACAATGCAAAGAAAAGGCAAAGCAGGAATTCCTAATCTACAGAGAATCCTACATTGACGAAATAATCACAGATGTAGCGAATGAGCAAAACCTAGATAGCTTCCAAACCACCCTGGTTCACACTGATTATGTTGATTAGATGAGAAGAAGCAAGAACGTCTGCAGCTAAATAACAATGTTTGTGGATACACATGTCAACATGTGTATCCACCTGTACCTATTAACAGCAGAGAACGTGAAGCATGTTCAAATTGCAAATACAACTCACGTCTGCAACCCAAAGACTTTGATCCATACTACCGTACTGTGTCTTGCCATCCAGAAGAACCACCTTCTGTCACTGTCGGTGAGCCATTTATGGTCAACCCCAATATGAGAGCTAACGTGAAGCAGGTCCTGGATCATGTGAAGAAGGAGAGCAAAGTCGGCAGCAGTGAAAGGAAGTGGACAATAGCTTCCGATGCGATTCCGTATCTTCTGGGTACCAAGCTGCAAGAAAAAGAGTACATCTGCACAGTTTGCAAGTCCAAGCTGAAACGTGTGATGATCATTCAAGACAGCACCATGATCAACAACCAGTTAGAAACATTCAAAAGTATGGGGATTTACTTTATAGGCCAGGGCCTGGGCATATAAAACTGAACAACAACATGTCTCAGGCGCTGCTAAAATTCATATGAGAAGCTTTGCTCTCAAGGCTTGTGAAACTCCTTGGTTTCAGAACAAGTCGGGCTTTGGATGTTGTTAGAGCAGGTATTGATCACCACTGTTCCCACCAAATACTGGAAAATTGCTTGAAGCGCTAGCCTTATCATGTGAATTAGTAGTTCCATTTGTACGTCAAGAACTTAACAATAAACGAAAACCAACAGCCAAGACCTTCATGGAATGGGTGAACAACATGCCTGGAAAAAGTGGGGAATATGGGAATGACATTCCCGGGAAATCTTGCTCTTTGGAGGGAAATTTTAGACCTTTAACAGGCGCGGATCTAGGGAGGGGGCGGAGGGGGCGCGCGCCTCCCGTTAATTCTGCAAACCTTGCAAAATCAGCCCATTTTGGACAAGTTCAGCCTTCAGCCCCCCGGTAATTTTGTCGTTTTTCAAATCCTGGATCCGCCCCTGTTTAAATAAAGAAATACATAAGAATTGAAGGGAAATTTCGAAATCTTGGAGGGAAATTTTGTACTCTTAGAGGGAAATTTGGATTGTATTCCCAGGAAATTTTGCATTTTTTCCAGCCCTGGTGAACAATGTCTGCGACCTGACATATATATTTATTTGGCGTGTTACTTTCACGTTTTTGCTAGCATTCCATCCATATACAGAGGCAACACGAAAAAACAATCGTGATAGGATGATGGCAGCAAGGGCTGTTTTTGCCCCGTTTCACCTCAAGTACCAGGAACTTCATGTTCGTGAAATGTTGGACAGGGTACAAAGTCCTTCAAGTGTTGGGGCTTACATGGCTACAACAGAATCGTTCAGCAAATCAGGGGAACAAAATGCCGGACAGGGTGCAGACTTTGATCACAAGGAGTTTTTTTTTTTTTTTTTTTTCAAGACCTTCATGGAATGGGTGAACAACATGCCTGGAAAAAGTGGGGAATTTGGGAATGACATTCCCGGGAAATCTTGCTCTTTGGAGGGAAATTTTAGACCTTTAACAGGCGCGGATCTAGGGAGGGGGCGGAGGGGGCGCGCGCCTCCCGTTAATTCTGCAAACCTTGCAAAATCAGCCCATTTTGGACAAGTTCAGCCTTCAGCCCCCCGGTAATTTTGTCGTTTTTCAAATCCTGGATCCGCCCCTGTTTAAATAAAGAAATACATAAGAATTGAAGGGAAATTTCGAAATCTTGGAGGGAAATTTTGTACTCTTAGAGGGAAATTTGGATTGTATTCCCAGGAAATTTTGCATTTTTTCCAGCCCTGGTGAACAATGTCTGCGACCTGACAACACGAAAAAACAATCGTGATAGGATGATGGCAGCAAGGGCTGTTTTTGCCCCGTTTCACCTCAAGTACCAGGAACTTCATGTTCGTGAAATGTTGGACAGGGTACAAAGTCCTTCAAGTGTCGGGGCTTACATGGCTACAACAGAATCGTTCAGCAAATCAGGGGAACAAAATGCCGGACAGGGTGCAGACTTTGATCACAAGGAGGTGAACGCATTTGTGAAATCGTTTCTTCCACCAGGAAGAATTCCAGTCTCCACATAGAGACGAGTTTATCGGAAGACTGACACTCTCCAACATATGAAAGAGACCTGCCGTCAGTCAGCAGAAATAAGTAATAAGAACAGAAAACGTGCTCGGAAGTTTGAAAACGAGTTGACAATGATGAGAAGAGAAGTGAGTGATAACCTTCTGTCAAGCCCGCTTATGTCGAATAGTTCTGAGCAAACTACTCTGAAAGGCTTGTCTTCCCAAGAATTAGATGCACAACTTCCAGATGTGATCTTCAAGATGGAGGCAAATTATGACATGTATCTGCAGTGGCTCACTGAAACGGGCCAGTTTGGTGGTACCAAGCTAGATTATGTGTATATCACTGCAGAGGATCGTCGGCAAGCCGAAATGGTCGAAAATAAGACAAAGGCTCAGATAAAGTCTGAAATAAACCGCCTCCTGACGACTGTCCCCAATAATGACCAAATAGAAGAGCTGAGAGAAGAGGCCAATCGCTTGAAAAATAGCACTACTAAAACAAAATATGCAGACCTTTATTACGAGATCAAAAATGTAGTGGATCAAGTCATTGCTGAATCATCACTTGGCGAAACTGTTGCTGGACCAGGGAATGACAACCTGGAATATGAAGATGAAGATTGATGTCAACAATTATACAAGGCCGTGCGCAGGATTTATATTGGGTGCGGGACTGAAAAAGTGGACTTTTTTGTAAAAGTGGCCGAACCCCCTCTCAAGGGTCCGTTTACCAAAACTGACTCTGTTAAAATTTCTCAATTTGATTTTTAAAAAAAAAAAAAAAAAAAAAAAAAAAAAAAAAACAATTTCCCCCTTTTTTTCCCTTGAACGTCCTCCCCCCCACCCCCCCCCCCCAGCGTTCGGGCCTGAAATTAAGGTAAGATATCTTTAATTTATGAATCTGAAATGTTACCTAGTACAAAAATCACTTTTCTCAATTTTCCAGTTTGGTAAGATTTAAACGCACATACAAATTATTAAAGTTTGATGTCGACATTCATCTCCAATTTATAACATGCCCGAATCACACATGCAAATGACGTGGCAAATCTCTTAAATGAATTTTTATTTATTATTCAGCAAGGGTTTGTCATTAGTAAACCAACAAATTACAAGTTCCAGGATGTTTGAAGACTGTACAGTGGTGGGGTTTCAGCTGGTGGGAGATGTTAATTTGTGGTCAAAATTTGGCAAAAGTTTACAACACCTTAATTTCATCATACTGATCTTCTCATTGGACCCCCCCCCCCCCCGAATTCCCCATTGGATTTTAAATTGACCTGCTGCATGTTAGATGTTTATTTGAAAGGTACCTATTGCTGATGTAAAAAATTGTGAAGAACAAAGTGCCGTTTGTGAGCCAACAGACCGTTATGCCAGCGTCATGTCAACCCCGGCGCCCCCATACCCGGCATTGTGGAGACTTGGCCAGATTGTAAATTGATATTTTTAAAAACCCCCGGTTACAGCCCCGGGTTCCGCCATGCGGCCAGGGAAATTTTATTTACCGCCTGGGTCAAGTCCCTGCCTCTTGTTCCCGGGCATAATGCACGAGTCACCGCGCAGTCCTGGGGTATGCCCGGCCCTGCATTTAGTCCCAGTGCTCTGGTTACTCTGAAAATATAGACTTAAGACGACACTCCGGCCAACAGCCAGTATTAATGCTTTTGTTTTTCCTATAAAAGCGTGTTTACTGTTTAGCTTTAGCGAAACCTGGTAGACTCCTGTATGGGTATTTGTTGAATAATGTTGTTCTATATTGTACTTTAATCCTGCCACAATTATGCACTTATGAATCCGTATTGGGGAAATGCAGGCACGTCGTACTTAGAAAAACTTCACAAATTTCAAAAACGGGCTGTAAGACACTACCGAAGCATTCTCAGACCACTTTTTGTCATAATTATGCTGTTATTATATTATACCTATCAAACTTGAATTGGGTGTATTTTAAGTTTTTTATTTTTTTCTTTTTTTAATTTGATGATTTTTTTCATGAAGACGCTCAACGTACATGTACATAGCTATCACACAAGAAATAACAGTAATTACAACCTGACCCAAACAAAAGGTTTTTTTTCAGATCATGCAGTTCGAACAATAGGCCACATTCTTTGAACTCTCCCGAATGAGCATATTAAAAATCACTTCAAAAAGATTTTTGAAAACAATTCAAATCTCTCTTATTTCGTCCATAATTAATCATTTTTTGGTGCACTGTCCTTGTCTTTTTGATAGTTTATGTCTTGTAAAGTTGTTTAAAGAAACACCCATCTTTTTCTTTCTTATATTAGGGTTGGCAATTCTGGCCTTATTGGCCTTTCTATCATCTCCACCTCTTGGTGTTTGTATTAGTGTAAGTTTTAGTGGTTACCGTGTTGTTCCTAATAAACGCCCCTGCTCTAATACAACGCCCCCTACGATTTTTGAAAAAAATTCAAGAAATGAGTTAAGCTTACCGAATTGCATGATTTAATTGGCCAGGACTGTCGTAATCCATCATAATCGCTGTTGTCATCAATCCTTTCTAAAAAAAAAAAAAAAAAAAAAAAAAAAAAAAAAAAAAGTAATAAAAACAAGTACAAAGTGATGTTCGTGGATTTCATGTGTATAACGACCTGGACCCCCAGTATTCTTTTATAAATGTGTAAGCCTGTAAGGTGAAGTTGTGGGGATTTTTGACTTTCCATTTTTGACTGTAATAATGCCCCCTTTTGAAAAGCACCGCCCCGGGGCTTTTATTAGGAACACTACGAGTTCATTTTGTATTGTGTAGTTGATTATGGAAACGAAGCGAACGAACGAAGACAACTTGCTTGTTTCAGTTTGTGAAAATATGATCTGACTTGAAATACTCTTCCTCTGAAGTCAAAATTGTGGACAGATGTAATCTTTTCAAGAGACAGTTTACGTCTTTCTGGGCTATATAGCTGCCAGCTGCCAACTAGTCAAACTGTTTTGTCCGTTTTTAGAGAGAAAAAAATAATACCGGTACAAACTTTAAGTATAAGTTCAAGTAGAACGGATTCCCCATATTTTTCCCATAACTGTACCGAAAATGAGATGTAATGAACTAAGGTATGAGAGGGAATGGTTATTTTCACTGGATCGCACCTACTGAACGTAAATTTAACACAATTTTTTAATTAACCTATTGCTTATGTCGCAATTTCCCGAAAAAAAATCATATTATCCATGTGTATTATTGAGCATATCAATATAGAATGATGCTGATTGTTCCAGTTGAACAATGTGAAGTTTTTAATATGAAAAAAATCCCTATTTATGGGAATTTAGAATTACATCCCAGGAACCAAACTTTGGTTATAGGTAAATTGAAAGTACCATGAGTCAGGTCAGGTATCCTTTGAGGTCCCTGCTACTGGATCCTGGTAACCATTACAACCTGGTCCCCTGGACCGTGTTGTCGGCGGCTAAACCGTCCCCCCCATCAGTTTTTCTAACAAAATCCCGATAGGAGGTAGCTGGTTCCCTGTAGAACAAAAAAG
>JAMKCH010022245.1:0-20990 GCA_023653785.1 Ophioderma brevispina | reverse complement strand
ATGGAAAAGGGGAAGAAATGCGGCCTTCTGAGCATCCAGAGCAATGTAAATAGGGGCATGTGGTCTTCTTACACTCCTGCGACAAAACATGTATAATATACAGAGGTTTGGGTAGTGCAGAATGGCTAGTAGAAAGGACGTCTGTGTATGGTGAATAAATTCTTACAGATGTGGTATCTATTTATTGTGTAGCATTTAGACTATGGAGAATGAGCTTTGTGTGTGCTTCTTGGACGCTGGTGAAACCTAATTCAATTTTTCGATGTGTGGATTTGCAAGGCAAGAAACAGGCACAATCAGAGGGTCGGTCGGCCGGCCGGCCTCGGACTAGATGCGAGCCCACTACCACTCAATGTTTTGGTGCAATGAGTGTATACCAAATCCGAAGTTACCCCAGCCCAATTACTACGGGTAGGATTTGGTGAATAGCAAATTCAAGCCAGTGATGACATCTTTGCCTCCTTCTCCAGATGCAGTAATTCATTTGGTGAAGTGTGATTGTGCCAAGCTTTGATGTGCCAATAATTTGTGCAAATGTGGAAAGAATAAACTATTCTGTACAGAACTTTGTGGATGCTTCATCGAGTGTGACGAATGCAAGAATGCAGAAAGAGTGGACCTAACCAATGCCCACACTGTTAAAAATGACCGTAAAATCATCGTTTTAACTGGCAGTTGGGACTCACAATGTGCAAATAACTGTACAAAAATGTCATTTTAACTGCTATGAGTCCCAGCTGCCAGTTAAAACGATGTTCGTTTATGGTCATTTTTAACAGAGCATCAAAAAAGTTGATGCTGACGACAGTGATAGAAAACTTTAACACTGTGGTAAAACATAGAATTCGCACAAAGTGGAATGTGGGACTCATACCAATTAAACAACCCCGCAGTGCACTTTTAAAGAAGTGTAATTGTATGCTCGCTGTATTGTTTTACGATCACATTTACCTCATCTGATCTGCTTTGATATAGGACTCATGCAAATGTATTAAAGTGCGCTTGTTCTTGATAAATCAACATTTGTTGGACTCGTACCAAATAAACAATTCCACAGTGCACTTTTATAGACTCAAAGACTTAAATGGACTCATACAAAATAGACTGCGCTACAGTTCTACAGTAGTGTAATAATGGGTTCCATGTACATATAGGACAGTGTATTTGTTATTTTCTTTAACAAAGTTTAATCGGATGTTTAGTAATGTTGTAAGTAGAATTCATCTCCACTCGGCCCATTCCACTACAATGTACGATTATGAACAATGATAGTGCATTTATCTTTCACGGGTGCGATTCAGTGCCCAAAGCATTAAATCGTGAGCGTTGATTGAAAGCACTGGCGTTTAACGTTTTGCAGGAGATATAGTCATCTGGACTCATACTCCTACAACGGTTAAGAATATAGCCTCAGTTGACTCTTCGGGTCACATTAGTTTCACGCTTTATTTCGTTGTTGTCTGTGGAGCCCGGACTTTTTACACCGATGTAAACTGAGGAGATATAATCCGGGCTCCATAGACGACAATGAATAATGTGTGAAGAGTCAACTGAATCGTGCCCTATTCTTTACCGTTGTAGGTGGACTATGAGTCCGGCGGACTATAAAAACTTCTACACCGACACTTAGATGTACGAATAAAATACCTGCCTGACCGTGTTGATATGTACCAAATGTATCATAGCATTCAGGTCTAGCATAAATGCCCTATGAATAACTTATATTAAAATAAAGTTATACAAAAAAATTACTTTTACAGTGTCAAAATGGCAGCCATTTTGAAATACAAATTATACAAGATGGACTGGAAGAATTTCTATTTACTCTCAACAAATCCAAAACATCTTTTTTTATACACCTTGAGACTGTGCAACTAAATTAAATTTTGTATGAAACTCACCACTGAAATTACTGCTGAAAATGTACAATAAACATGGTAATTGGCAGCCATTTTGAAAAACAAAATGGCTGCTGGTCTTAATGTTCATTTTCTAATCTAGCTTTATCCTTTCCAGACTTGTGTGTGCTTAACATACGTGTTTTGGCACCAAAACAGTTAGACAGACATTATTTTATTCACACCTCATCTTCCATGATTATATATTAATGACAATACAATGACGTTATCGAATTATAGTGTTTAAACAATGGGAGAATTATACAGTGTATATGCAGTATACTATAATGAATACAAAAGCATCCAAATTTAAATCTATAATAATTATATATCATTATTACGTGAGTTGTAATACAGTTAAGATTTGGTCATTTAAACACAAACGATTATAGAAAGATATAATAACATGTTGAAATAATAATAATGAGTATGGCGAAGATGTGTGTGGGAGAGGGCATTAAGATCAAATGAACTTTAAGATGGACCCCACCCAGTAGAAAGTGGGACTTATTGGGGGCCATCAAAGGCGGACAAAAACAAAACAAGGACAGGACAAAACAAAACAGGACAGGCCGGGGGTACAGGAAGTGATTGTACAATACTGTGTATAATTGGGGTAAAACATAACAGTTGAGTTGGCGAAGAGTTATAGTTAATGAGTGCTATATCATACTCGGGGGGGAAGAGTGCATAGCAGAATAAGCCACAACGAATGGGGCCTAATAGAATGGTAATAGGCCCAAGATGTTGGAGGCAGCTAGGATGTACCCGAATAAAATATTGTGATCGTATTATTATAAATGTTAACCGGAGAGTATGGTAGTAATTTATGCAATGGAAGTAAATTAAGCGGCATGATGTAATAAAACAAGGAAAAACCAAAAAGTAAAGAGGATTCTATCCGTAATAGGATTGAGAAATAAGTGACTTTAAAATTTGATTTAAATTTATTGACTGCCTTTGATGATTTGAAATTTTGGTCAAGGATATTCCAATCACTGACAGGAATCTATATATGAGGTATTGTTAAGTTCAACGTTGGTTTAATTGGAAGAAATTTGGCATTCTAGTGTTATATTTATGAATATCTTTGTGTTTATAGAAGTTTCAAATGATTTGGGAAGGTTATTGTACAGAACGGACATTGAAGATTGCTGTGTGAAGCGTATTATATCGAATATGTTAAGTTTGCTTTTAACTTGTGGAATAATTGTTAGTATGAGTTATTAAATAGGGAGAACCCGTCAAATACGGATTGCTCGTTTTGGAAGTTTAAATATCTACAGGTATGAATTGGATATTTGAGTTCAGGGACAGTGAGTTAGGTTAAGTGTATTATTCGAAATGCACAGGCAATAGTACTGTATGAAATATAGGAAGACAAGAGTATTGTATAATGTGAACAGAATATTAGGTGGTAGTGTTGATGTGAGTCTTCTAAGAACACCAATCACTTCTGGACACTGGATGTGTGCATCTTGGAGATATGGTACTTTACAGTTCATATGTGTGTCAATTACAACGCCTAGAAAGGTAGTGTTATTTACGGGATTTAATTTGGAGTTATCAATTTGTTGTGGAGTTTAGGGAGTGCAGTTTTGTCTATAGACTTTTTGGTGAAGTAAATGTAGTTAGTTTTTTTTTTTTAACATTAAGATGAGAGCTTATTTGCGTTAAACCAATTGTGACTTGAACCATTTCAGTGTTGAATGCTTTATGAGGGTATCTGGTTGGGCTGAGAGAGGAATATGTTAGTGTCATCTGCAAATAGACGAAAGAAAGGAAAGAACGATAAGGGAAGGGGGATGTCGTTCACATAGCGAAGGAAAAGAGAGGCCCGAGTGATTAGTATAGAGCCTTGTGGGACACCGCATCACAGGCAAGACGACCAGACGGCTGAGTTCAAAAAGGTAAATTGTTTTGCCTATCGGAAAGATAGTCTGCAAGAAGCCGCTAAGGGAGTTAAACGTATATCCATAATGGAAAGCTGGGTTGGGAATGGAATCAGGTCTATGTGTCGAAGCCTAGATAGGTCAAGAAAGATTACCAATGTATGATGATCAATTGAGAGAGCCGAAGAAAGAAATCTTCATAACTGTCTAGTAGAGCCAGATCAGTGGAACGCTGTTTCCTGAAGCCTATTGATTGGGGGTGAAGGATATTGTGCAAGAGAGAAATTGTCAAGCCTATTGTAGAACAGGCGTTCGAGGATTTTTAGAGAAAACATGGTTAGTCGAAGTGAAATAGGGCGCGATAATTGGAAAATGATGTGCGGGTCGGCCTTCTTTGTGAAACTGATGCTTAGCAACTTCAGTTCAGAGGGGGGAAAACCCCAGTAGAAAGGGAAGATTAAAGACATGGGCAAGTGGTGACAGATGAAGGGGGCAATTTGTGAACTAAGAGGGAAACTAAAATCTCAAAACCAGAAACGTTATCCATTTCGGAATTGGAGATAATATCAAGCATTTCTTGGGTGTTGTTGGGTGGTTGAAAAAAATGTTTTCAAAAGGTGTCTTTAGAAATCCGGAAGCTGGTGGGAGAATAGATCGGAGGTTAATTTGGCCAAGTTCAACAAAGAACTTAGTGAAATCTCTCAGCAATTTCTTTGGGATCAGTAATTTCCGTAGGACCATCAGTGAAATATGTAGCAGATTCTTGCTTATTTGTTGCCAAGAATTGTTAATGGTTTTCCATGTGTTTTTAATATGTTTTTATAAGAGGTAAATTTATTGTGTGAAATAATTTGCGAGAGATTTTAAGGTAATGGTGTTAATTTATTGGATTAATGTATTTATTTTGTTAGCTTCATTTGGGTGAGGGGTTAAGGTAAGTTTTATATAATTAGTTCTAGGTTAATTGATTTTATTATGCCTGTAGTGATCCAACTGAAGGTTTAGCTTCTTGACGTTTGTTGATTTCTTGTTTTAATGTTGGGGTAAGTGTTTCCATATAAATCGTGAATTTAGAAATTGAACAGATGATAAGAATAATTAGCAGAATCACAGTTCGTGACATCGTTCCAGTTATGTTGTTGTAGCTCATTACCAAGTGAGGCAATAGAACTTTATTATTTTCGCGTCATGTAATATTTGTTTGGATTTAGGATTAGGATTATTAACTTTTACAATAGTATCTGGAAAACAGGAAAGTGATTGTGGCGTCAGTAATAAAATGCCTTCGGTAGTTATTTTGTTATAGAATATTTGTAAATATATATCAATCAGAGTAGGAGATTTAGGGTGTAACACGTGTCGGTTATCAATTAAGGGTAAAATGAGGCGGACATAAAATGTGTTTAAAAAAAATGTTTGTGGACTGATGTGAGGATTGTTTGAGTTAGTCCAAAGTTAAAATCGCCGCAGATGAAAGGATCTTTGCCTTCTTTATGATTAGGTTAATTAGTTCGTCAGGTTATCAAGAATGGTAGGCAGGCGAGTCAGGGGCTTGTAAATATTTTATTCTTGGATGGGGATACAATTTCACTGACCAGAGATTCATAATGGTTAGAGGGTGTAAATTAGCGTCCAGGACGAGTCTTGATAATTTTAGTTCATAGAAGAAGAAACGCGCAACACCGCCCTCTCTTAAAATCCCTATCGTCTCGAAGTGGTTATAGCCATCAATGTGGGTGAGGGCAGGTGCGTTCGATTTCGAGAACATGCTTTCACTGAATGCTACGATGGAAAATTTGGAAAGTGTTTTTAGTGAGATATCAGATAATTGATTCCAAGTGTGATCTAGTTTTTTGCGAAGGAATTAAAAGTATTATACTAAAGTCTGAATGTTTATTTCTAATAGGTCATTAAAGGAGTCACTCAGGTGGTAATTACATGCCCCGTACATTTGCGGATATATCGTGCCATTTATTTAGTTGATTGTTATGCTCATATCTATGTTTTAAATCGAGGGGTGGATTGGTGAGGGAAATAAGCTTATATTATAATCAATAATCTCTTTGGTACAATAAAAGATATCTAGCAGGCGGTGGAGGCAAGCTTCATTCATCTGCCGCAAAGAATTGTTGAGTGCCCGAACTAGGAGGTCATTGGACGAGCCTGAAAAGTGAAGTCACTGTGCGCGTTTATAAATAGATTAGTGAGTGGAGAGTGGGAATCCCGTACGGAGCCGCGATCGTTTAAATTGCCTTGCTTTAGTGGGTGGTGCATAATTGTGCTCCAAAACTATCATCAAATCGTTTTTAAAAAGACCGGACATGAGAGGTTTGCTACATGCAGGTCAACGAATCATTCCAGGGTGGTGCATAGGCACTATAAATGGTACATGGCCTGGTACATGGTCCGCAGTTATAAATAGCGGTGACCCTGCGACTTGAACATGAGGTCAAAACAGACCTCGTTCCCAAATGGATTTCACCGTTTGTACGTTATTCATAAAAAAAAAATACTTGCACTGGAGTTGATTCTTCAACTCCAACGGATTTGAGTGGAAAAATATTGATATTACCCCAGATTTTCGACTTTAGAATATTGTCTAAGTTTTCGTGATTACGTGCTAAAAACCTATGGCGACACGGCAAAAACCGACGCTATCTTGCGCCCGCCCCCCCCCCCATGCTATTTAGGTCATGATGAATTCATCATTATCAACAATGTGGTTTTAAAGGGAAGAGAGAGCCCACAACAAATTACAATTACCAGTTTGTACGATCGTTTGGAACATTAAGCGCGTTGCACTTCAAACTATTACAAATAGCACATTTAGTGTATGTTTTCCCCTTATACACTAGACAATACGAACACAACATTGAGACAGAAAACAATATATCTATTTCCAAGAGAAAATAGATGCAGTTATGCAATATCTAAACAAAACATAATTACACTCAAGAAAGGTATCGGACCAATGAAAGATTGGGGAAAAAAAATTGCATGTTGTGGATAAATTATACATGCAAAAATAAAATACATGCCAATGAACATATATGAAATGAAAACCAGTTTGTACATTGGTGCATTTTATATACATAATCAAGCGTGAGAAAACGATACGCAGTAGTAATGTCAATATAAACTTAAGAGCTAACATCATTTGTACATTAGAAGTTAGAAAAAGAATGCAGCGGGTAGACAATGAGCAAGGAAGGAAGAGAAAAAAAAAATCTATAATCCAAGGAAAATAATAACCATCAGTTGAAAATATATACATGAATATAACACCAGTTTGTAACCATGGCAACATTGTACATTGAAACTAGCTTCCTAGACCATCACAACTCGAGTTATGATTGAAAATATACCAAAATGGCGGAATTTGACAATAAAGATGGCCGCCATCTGCCACCCCTGGGAATTCTCCATCAAACTTTTCTTGTTCTTTGGGGGATCTACTTAAGGTGTCTAAATAGGTGTGATGCTGTAATCATTGAAATCCCACGGGACTTCAAATCAAACCACAGTCCCCCTAACTATTAGCACGTTTGGCTATGTAAACGCGATTCTTATGGCGCAAAGTCAAAGACATTGGATTCGCTTACAAGCTCTTTGCAAATAAAGCCATTCAAACATAATTTTCGCTGCGAAAAGACTTGACAGTCTTAAGCCATTCATGGACAAACTTCATTGGCTCCCCATTCGGCAGCGCATCAAATTTAAAATATGTAGTTTTTAAATTATTCATGGTTTAATGCGCTCAGTATTCTTTCAGATTCATCTCTTACCGGTCGTATAACAGAAACTGGACCAAAAAATAGATCATCTAATGACACTTCACTTCTGGAGCCTCATGTTGGCCGTTAAGAACATTGGGAAAAATCATTTTATATTTCTGCCCACGTTATTGGGAATGCCTCCCAAGAAACATCCGGAGGCTCCGCACTGTGTTCTTAAAAAGATGTTGAGTTTACTTGTACCCACAATTATTGGTGGTTTGTGTATTAAATTTGCTTGTTTCAAATCTTGATTTTTTAATACTTATGTTTGCGCGTTGATATCGATGGAAAAGGCGCTTTACAAATATTGTTATGAATGGGAAGTATGTAGTTATGGCGGCCATTTTGAATTTGGTGGTTACGGATTTTAAAAAAATCGATTTTTTTTTTTCATTTGTCTAAGGTCAAGATCTGTATCTTTGTATATTAAAGGGGGAAATCTGGTTTTTGTGCGCATTTACGACGGAAATATGCATTTTGCCAAAATGATTATTTGGCCGCCATTTGTTTTTTAAGTCAAAAATCAGGGGTGGCCCAAACTTATTTTAAACATAGGTTAATGCAAAAATAAAAAATCTAGTGGCTATGTGGTAGGAAAATAGATTAGTTATGACCGGGGATGTACCTGTCTAATAGTGGTGCACCCTAGGAGAAACAGGCCTAGAAAGAATAAATCCCGGGAATAAATACGACTTCAACCAGGGGGCCGGACAAGATATGCTGGATTGGGCATTTGAGGATTCCCCAAACGGTATTATGGAATTCTTGCGAATGAAAGGTCTCTGAGCGCTCGCTTATCAGGTTCTACTGCATCATATTAGTGTTTGACATAATACCTTAGACATGATATGCGCGTTCATACCTTTTTGTTATCAGCATTGGTCAGCACATCTCCAGGAATCTCAGTACGGGTTTCCACGCTATGGCCCTTCCTGTACGCTACGCAGATTTTTTTTCCAGCAGGTTATTGTCACCAAGATGTTTCTGTGGGTGAATAAGAGGTGGTGGTGGTGGTGGTGGTGGTGGTGGTGGTGGTAAGGTGGTGGTGGTGGTGGGGTGGTGGTGGTTGGTGGCGGTCGTAGTAGTAGTGTAGTTAGTCTAGTAGTAGTCGTATCGTCGTAGTAGTAGTGAGTCGTCGTAGTAGTAGGAGTAGTAGTCGTCGTAGTAGTAGTAGTCGTAGAGTCGTCGTAGTGTAGTCGTAGTAGTCGTAGTGTTCGTGTGGTTGTTGTTGTTGAGCTGTTGTTTTCTCGTATTTTCGTAGCACATTTTACATACGAATTCCGCGGTGTCAAATGGAGTACGAATCTGGACGGGGAGATTGGAAGTACGTCGCAATGGTGGCCCGGGGGAACCATATTGTACTAAGTTGGACGTCAAGGATGCTTCAATTTGCATGCCGTTCTCTGGATACTCGGGAGAGCACCTTATATCCAGAGATGAGTTAATTGAGGGATGGAGTTGGTACAGGTCGTTGGTGATCTTTGTGTATGACTGGGCAGTAAAAAGCGGCGTACGTTGAGGAGGGGTGGGGTCGGTGTGGGGTGCGGCCGGGTGCGGGGTGGGGGGGGGGGGAAGGGGGGTGTTCCCCGTTGTTGGTTCTTATTGCCGTTTTTCCCTTCGTGTTGACGGTTCCTTCTACATGTCGCTTTGTCTTTGTTTCCTGTGTTGTCGGTTTTTTCTGATGTTGTTTTTTTTTTTTTTTTTCGTGCATTTAAGTGTGGATCTGTAGCTGGGGAAATGGAGGACACTATTCTTGGACTGTGAAACACAACGGATGGGATTCCATCCAATCACATGATGGTGATATTGCAATACATTGCCTACCGGTCGAGTATTGAAATTTTAATTTCAATTATTGTACAAATAAAACATCGAACATCTGAAAAATCATATGATCAAAAAGGCAAAAATAGCGTTATAACTAAAGTCCATCGTCATCGAGTAAATCAAAGAGTTAAGCCTCGTCCGAACAAGGGGGAACCCCCTAACAGATGATTTCCTGTAGAAAACAAAGGAAAGGATATGATATAGACTGTATTGTAATTGTAATTCATATTTTCCTTTAGCGAAAAAAATTGAGGTGACCACTTAAGGGAGGCCAGGGTGTCGCGTCAAGTCGGAAGTTGGAGGGTGGGGGGGGGGGGGGGGGGAGTGATTGCCACTTCCTTACTGACTGGGTAAAACCCCAAATGGGCTTATGTTAGGTATGATGCTACTATGTAAGCAAATTACTGAACAATATTTAAACATGGATTTTAAATAGAGATGTATTTAAAACAAAGGAGTTGTGATAGGGACATAAACCTCCTGTGTTAATACATTTTTTTAAGATTGTGGGGGGGGGCCCAAATGAATCCCTGACAAATCAGGTTTCTCGGGCATCAGGTACAAATTTTGGCGCGAGTTAAAGTAGTTACCAATACGTGTTTGCGCTAGATAAGCCAAGATTTCAGCGGAAACACAGACGACCTTTACACATGGATAGCGGGTCTGAGTCGCCGATTGAAACAATAGGAAGTTGCTTTTGCCTTAGCAATATGGCGGGAAACAATGCATACCAATGGTGTGCACAATTCCACACAGATATTCTATTGTTATACAAAAGTCCATTAACTGTGACAATTAAAGTGAAGCCGATTGTGGAATTTGTGCAGGTCAAAATGGAAACTCCTGTTGTTTCAATCGGCGCCAATTCAACTGTGCGGCAGCAATGTGTAGAGGTCAGTGGAAAAAACAAACCCCCCCCGTGTTGGGATTCATTAAATAAAAGTTCCATAATAGTCTAGTGGATAGAAGGGGGTGGCACCCCCCTGAAATAACCTTCTAATCAAGGTCACTATATCAGAAAAAATGCGTACAAAAGAATTAGCAGGTTAAAAAAATCAGAAAAACGTGTCCACCGTATCATTTTTATGCAAATATGCAATTTAGATCGCCCTTACAGAAAACTACAATTTGTCGATAATTCAGCAATACTGTTGTAAATGAAAAAACAAATGAGGGGACTGGGCCATGTTCGAGGGTCAAAGCTTCAAGATGAAATCATTGAAAAATTACCAGATGGCCCCGTGCTGACGTAAATATGCAAATTAGGGTCGCCATTAGCTAAAAATACAATTTTTCGATATATCGAAACCCATAATGTTGAGAATGAACAAATCAGGTGACTGACCTATGTTTTGAGGGTCAAAGATCAAGATGGAAAACCATTTTGAAAATTACCAGATGACCCCATGATGACATAATATGCAAAGTACGGGTCGCCATTAGCCAAATATCCGGAAAAAATCCATATTTGGCCATATCGTGGCCAATATTCCACATACCTGTCCACATAAGATGACGCGACCTATGTTTTTAGGGTCGAGGATAATTTAAAAGGCACTCATAAATTATGTTTATTTGTCATTAACACGTTCACCCAAATACTAAGACTATATGCAAATTAGGGCCTTCAATGTCGATAGTCTCGTTTTGTTGGTAATTATAAGAAACGTTGCTGGTCAAGTAAATTTAGACTTCTATACATAATACTTGTAACATTTATCTTAAATTCAAGGTATGGAATTATACAAGACTAATGCGAGACTAAGATATTGTGTTGTTATCATGCCGAAAAGCAAACGTGAAGAACAGAGCTCTACAGTCTCCAATGACTCTCTGCCAACATGCAAGTGTGATATCCATATTGTATCATGGTAGTTTTAAACCCTCAGTATATTTAAAGGAACTACAGGAGAAAAAATTACTTGGCTAAAGACGTTTCTAAAATCATCCCAAAACAAGATTATCAACATTTAGACTTACAAATCTGTACTCATTAAATACTTTTAAAAAGCATTGTAGTAGTTTTACACCCTCAGTAAATTCAAAGGAACTGCAGGATAAAGATTGGAGCAGCTTCATATGGAGTGACATCTCCGACAATCATATAAGTCCCCATATCGCATGCTATCAGTCTGTGATCAGATACCTAACTGTGATCAGCAAAAAAACTCTGATCTTGAACGAGTTGGATATCATCGTCTGCTGGGAGATGATACACAACCGGAAGTATCGACTTCACAGAGTCATCGCCCCCCCCCGTACATTGTCTTCTGGTGGACCCATCTTCCCACCAGAATTTATTTTCCATGACAAAGTAGAGATTAAAGGCGTTACCCACAAAGCACGCTCAAGTCTACTCCTCTTGGAAGAGCAAAGAGAGTCACAGGCCCAGTGTCAAGATGTCGCTCTCCTTCGTAATATTCAGCAGGCTTTCCATGAGTCCATAGACCATCATTGGCCTCTAACACAGTCGACGACATGGAGCTCGCGTCTGAGAAATTCATACCTGCTGACCATATCCGGTTCCTCTGCATGGTAATAGCTTGTAAAGATGACTTAGAGATAAGCGCAAAGTTTAAACATCTATGGGCAAGACCTGTACCGTGCAGTGCCAGAGGGACAATGGACATCATTCTTAGATATATATGTTCCAAAGCAAGCATCTCACCATGATTCTGCACCGGTTTGGCCACTCTGACAGTTTATGATTTTGTTTTGAGTTAAAAACAGCCCTGGCCAAGGCCCTGGTCAACATAGGCCTCAACATAGACTTCAAATTATGACAGAAGACAACATCATATTCCACTTGGAAAATGGATAACTTGAATAATTCTCTACTAATGTCCATGGCAGCAACATTGTCAACAGTGCTGCAGGAATCACGAGACAGGAAGTGCAACGGAGGTCCGAAAGCCAAAGACAATAATCTGGAATTCTGCCGTGTGGGGGGGTAGATAGGTTGCAGGGTCAGCTCAGCTTGAAAGTCAACACACCATAAATTCCCCCACCATTTCAATCCACGCGCATTGGCCCAGTTTCCTGATGGCTCATCAATTTTACAACCATTTTTTGAGAATGACACGATCTATATATACTACCATATATGCAAATATTGGTATTGGCAGCAAGGGCAAGATGCCCGTGCCGGAATAGGAGCCTTGGACTCCCCACCCGAAAAATCATAACTCGAGTAGTCTAATGGGACTCCATTGAAGCCCTGCAAATTATCAAAGAAAGCGACGAAGGAAAGCAACACTTCGACACATGTCAATGTTTTCCAGGAGTGTAAGCTTGGCATAACTTCAGAAACAGTTATTCCCAAAATGCAACTCCTACTTTTTGTGGTGATCTACCTTTGTAAAGGAAGATATGTCTTCTTGGGTATCCCGTTCTGTAGGCTTTCAATCATCAGGTTTCTCAGAGCATAGTTTTCTTTTCATATCACACACACCACAAAGTCCAGAGGGCAACAACATAAACAGCAGATCTCACTCTTTTTGAAGATATGATATCAATGTCCTACAAACTGTATGGTAACCAGATTTCTGGTTTGGTGGCTGGCATACGAATAGCGTTCTATTTGGCCTCCTTGATTTTATGCTCCAATATGGATAGCACATGATGGATGCGTCGAAGAACCGAAGAATCATTTTCTTCTTCAACGTTTTCCAGATGTTGTCTGTTAGCCTCTTCTTTTTTGGCTTGATTACGACATTCACTGTCCAAGTGTTACACTAGTCTTTAAATGCTAATGTTTTTTAAAAGTATTTAATGAGTACAGATTTGTAAGATTTTTAATTTTGATAATCTTGTTTTTGGGATGATTTTAGAAAGTCTTTTGCCAAGAATTTTTTTTTCAGTTCCTTTACATTTTTTGAGGGTGTTAACACTAAACCAAGGGGGGGGGGGGGGGGGGTGATACAATAGGTATATCACACTCCTTGCCATGTTTGCCGAGAGTCATTGGAGACTGAAGAGTTCTGTCCTGCAACGGTTTTCTTTTCGGCATGATAACAACACAATTATCTTCGTCCGCCCCGCATTAGTCTTGTATCATTGCATACTTGAATTTAAAGAAATGTTACCAGTATTATCTGGATCTGGATTGGTTTTCACTCCAGCAAAGGGGTCCCATCACTCTATAGTATTATGTATAGATTGCAAGTCTAAATTTATACTTGGCCACCAATTTCTTTACAATTACCCACAAAACGAGACTTCGACATTGAAGGCCCTAATTTGGATAATCTTAGTATTTGCAGGTGAACATGTTAGTGACACATGAACATAAATTAATGAGTAGCCTTTTCAATTATCCTCGACAATCAAAAACATAGGTCTCGTCTTCTTATGGTGGGCAGGTATGTGGAATATTTGCCAAGATATACCCAAATAAGGATTTTTAGCTAATGGCGACTCCTAATTTGCATATTATTCACATGAAAGATCTGGTAATTTTTCAAAATGTTCCATCTTATCTTTGACCCTCAAAACCTAGTCAAGTCATCTTATTTTTTTTGTTCATTTTCAACAGTAATGGTTGAGATATATCGACCAAGTGTATTTTTAGCTAATGGCGACCCCTAATTTGATATTACGATCCATCATGGGACAATCTGGTATTTTCAAAATGGTCCCATCTTGATCTTTGACCCCTGAAACATAGGTCCAGTTCCTCATTTTTGTTCATTTATTCAACAGTAATGGGCTGAGATTTCGAAAATTGTATTTTTCTGTAATGGCTATACTAATTTGCATATATTTGCATAAAAATGATCGTGGGGACACTTTTTGATTTTTTTAGAACATAGCTAATCGTGGTTTTTTAACGCATTTTTTCTGATATAGTGACATTGTCGAAGTTTATTTTCAGGGGGGTGCACGCACCCCTTCTACCCCCACTAGACTATCATAGTCCACTTAATCTAGAACAATACTAGGTACACCTGGACAAAATTGCTACATATTTTTTTTTGTTTTTTTTTTTTGCTCAACTATAGTAAAATCTCTCCCAAACAACATATCAAAAAGGTAGCAAACGGTAAGCCTGGCAATACTGCTAATTTGCATTATAGTTACGTGGACGTATTTTGCCCATATTTCTGTCAACAAATGTGTGTAGATCATAAAGCATTTTTAGGGGAAAATTCAAATGTCTGTTAGTATGTGACATGATTGTGCATTTTTGCAGCCATTTTTGAAAAAGCGTCCCTCACGTTTAACCTGATTTGGGGTATTTTTGCAGACAACCTAAATTCAATTGCTTATGGTATATGGTATAAGCTTCACAAAATTGGTTGTCTCCAAAAATCCCCGTGGCGTGATGCAGGGGGGCATGGTAGCCCGTAGTCTATAAAGAAACACCATACTAAACCCATTAGAAGTTCAAGCACGAATGCTTACACCATGCTGCTTGGGGGAACATGTTAAGTCCAGGGCAGAAGCGCTTGACACCCTACATCTTGAAAACAACCATACTGCTGCCTGGAAGGCCTTGAGGTAGATGACTGACAAGAAGGCTACCCCACCTATAAGAATACTCGGAGAGGGGTTATGTCCTTATCTTGAAGCAGGTGAACTTTGCTGAACATTGCGGGGGTCCAGGGGCGGAGGGTTTCAACACTTTAGCCCTCTACTTGGCAAAACGGTTCAGAATAACACCAACATTGATAAATGCATGTTTAGGGAAAATTTCAAATTTCTGTTAGTATTTGAACATGTTATGCATGCTTATGCCTGCAAAATGTGTAGCATTTGCAATTGATATATTAAAAGAGGAAAATGATGGTCATTGTTCAAAATGGCCGCAGTTTTCCCACCAAAATTAATTTGGCATTCTAAATGATTTGTCAGACTACAATTCCGATGGGGAGATCTTTATTTAGCAAATTATTATTAGATAGTATTAATTCAAACACATTGGGTCAATTAGATAACAAAAAATGTAGCTAGTGCGGGGGTGGAGGCACTCCCTATCTGAAGTGATGGTTATATGAGCCTTAGCCAGGTGAAAAGTAGGGTCCATCCAGATAAAATGTACCAACAATAGATCATTCGGTACACAAGCTCAATAAAAATGGGTCATCCATTATGAAACTTTAAGGGGTGCAAATCACCACGAAATTATAAAATTGCTGCCATGAAATTATAAATTTGTCATTGTCTCTCATTTTTACCGTGAACTATCCACCGCCACCACATTTCCAGTCCATAATCGTACATCCCTGGAGATTACAAAGCTAAGCATGAACCTGAAGACACGCTGTTCACTTGCAACCAACGAAACCAACAGAAATGGTATGTACATGAAGGACTTCATGGAACAATTTAACCTCATTGCCACTAAAACCAGATTCCAAAATCAAGCAAGTAGAATGTGGAAACACCCTCACCCAAATGGAGAACTTTTCCAGCTGGACTACATTCTGGTCAGAAAGAAGTAGATTAACGGAGCCTACAAAACTTTTGAAGTTCTTAAGTCTGATCATATAATTATCTCTTCTTCGGGCCAGATAAGTCTTCCTCCCAGAGATCCCATGAAAACAATCGACTGTAGGAAGGTATTTAGTGGGAAATACAAAGCTTTGTGAGCAGTATACTGTAGCAGCACATAACAAGTTCAACACTCTTGTTGACAAACAAACGCCAGTGCAGTATTGTTATATCCTCACAGCAGCCAACAAATAATGCACTGAGATGCTACCTAGGAGAAAGAAGACGACTACTGCCTTTGCCTCAAATGATAAAGTGTACAAAGCTGGAGAAAAACTAATAGGTCATGAGCCCATAACCGAAACCCTGCACCCCCGGGGATTTTTGGAGACCACTATTTTTGGAAACCTTATACATATAGCTATCAAAATCAGGTTGTCTGCAAAAATCCCCATCCTGGGTTAAAGAGTGAGTGCGCTTTTTTCAAAATGGCGGCCAATATTCACTTAATACCCTTTTTTGACATATATCTTAATTTTTGATCCAAATTCATGTACTATGTGACTACTTAGTCGCACCAAAACACACCATGGAATAGTTGAACACCTTTTGGCATGCTTAACCTGCCTCTAGAGGGCGTCATACTTCAAAATGGCCACCAAAACAATGGAACACCGTGTATTTTCACACTTAAGGTCACTTTAAAGGCAAAATGCCGGTGTCACCTAATTATATACTTTGTCATGCACCTGTGGATTAGTTTGAGTAAACACTTAAAAATGAAGTAGTTAACCTTTCAAGTGTGTATAGAGGGCGCTTTATGTAAAAATGGTCTATGACTTACTATACACTAGACCACAACCACAGCATCCATAATCACTGATCACCTTGAAACCGCATAACCATGTTTTCTTGAGTCTTGATGTGTTGACGGATGGTTAATAAGTGAGCAACAAGCTTCTTACTACGCCTGCTTGCAAGGGCTTCAGGCAAGGAGTGTACGCATAGCGACGCAACCAAACGCGTCCACATAAGTTGTTAAGAAATTACTAACGTACTTCAACACACAGGTGCTTGGTTGTGATCTATGTGGCCTCAGAGGGAGCGTGCTCATGCCGCTGCTGTTCAGCATCTGTGCCGGCGACCGGTATGAAAGTAATCATGTGCCGGCAGGTATCATAGTCCGGGCTCCACGGAATAAAGCGTGAAACCAATGTTGCGTGAAGTCAATGTCAACTGAATCGTTTGCCCTATTGTTCACTATTGTTCCCGGACTGTGAGCCAGGCGGACTATATCTCCTGCCACATCTGTCTGAGAGTGCGGGAACCTGTCGTTTTGTCTGGAAAGACAATCTTGGAATTGGCCCACAGGATGCAGATGTCAATGGGAGACTCAAAGGGCCTTTAGATGGGTTTACCTCTTATTGTGAGGAGGACCATCAACACGCAAGTCCATCTGGGGCACATGTGTATGCTTTCCGTCTGCGCGGCCGTGCCAGGCGACACCTTTGAGTGACATGGACTGGAACGCGCCTGGAGCACTGTGATAGTCCTGTTTACTTAAGAGTCACCTTGGACTGCACTCCCTTGTAAGACCCACATCGGAAGCAGTGGCGTAGCTAGGGAGGGGCAAGGGGGAAGGGGCACATGCCCCGTACACCACCTCAGGGGTGCTGAAATGATGTTTCGGAAAAATAAAAAGAAAAAATACCGTTGTTGTGATTTTTGTTGTTATTGTCACAGACAGTATAGTTCACCTGCTTCAAGATAATGAGATAACTGAGATCTCTCCGAAGGCACTCAAACATGCTATTTAACTCAAGAGCTTCCATGGGCTCCGAACCCTGGACCTGCCAGGGGCAGTATAGTTCATCTGCTTCATGATTGTGAGGTAACCGAGAGCTCTCCGGGTGTGCTAAAACATGCTAAAACTGAGAGGTTCCGGGGCTCCGTCACCTTGACCACCCGCCAGGGGCAGTATGGTTCATCTGCTTCAAGATAATGATGTAACTGAGATCTCTCCAAAGGCACTCAAACATGCTAGTTAACTCGATAGCTTCCACGGGCTCTGACCCTGGACCCCAACCAGGGCAGTATAGTCATTCTGCTTCATGATTGTGAGATACCCGAGAGCTCTCCCGATGCGCTGAAACATGCTAAAACCCAGAGCTTCTGGGGGCCTCCGCACTGGACACCCGCACCGAGCAGTTCCAAGCATAGTTCACCCTGCTTCAGATAAGGAATAACCCCTCTACGCAAGCACTCGCACATGTTAAACTCAACAGCTCCGGGGTGTCTATGACCCATGAAACCCCCACAAGGGGGACTTTACCCATTACCTGTATGCCTGCCTGGCCCTGAGACGACGTGCGCTTTCACTGTGCTGCTCATTGTGGAGTATGCTTGTTCATGTATGGAGGGGTCGCCACAGAAGCTGACCTGTGTTGGTACATCCTGCAGGGTTGTCTTCGGCCCAGCTACAGCGGACAAGCTTATACCTAACCGCCCAGTGTTTAAGCAGGAGAATAGCTGCCAAGTATCTGCGTATGGAGCGCCCGTGTTTGGTCAGAGGCCGAATGTGACCGCCTTAGGTCCGGGTAAGTCCGGTCCTTTGATGAATATCTCTAAGAGTGTGGGGTGAGGTGAGGATTGTGGAAAGAAAGAATCACAACATCACCCATGCTGTCAACAAGTGGCATCTATGGTATGAGCCTGGTGAGCGTCGTCCGCCTGGGGCTGGCTTCTGCGGATTGAGTGGCGGGGTCTCAGCTGATTGAGATCCAGAATCGGACGATCAAAGGTTTCCTTGCATCTGAAGGAGTCTACCTGGCAGAAGATCAGGACCCTGGAGCATCTCTTGGTCTGCCCAACTGTTGGGGCAACAATGCACAGACAAGGACCTTGCAGAATTCAGTGAAGCAGCCAGACATTGTACCATGGCTAGATCACATTTGAGAACCACTGGTTTGAGACGGGTTACAGGGCGGGTATGGGGTCTGAAGCAGTGACTTTGAAGTGATTTCTAATTTTCCTAAATAGTGGTATATAAAGTTAACATCATATTGTAGGCCAAGGTCACAAAAGTTTCAAAAAGTCATGTAAATTTTTGCCATGGTTGCCATGGTAACCACGTAAGGCATCTGA
Source organism: Ophioderma brevispina (assembly GCA_023653785.1). Lineage (NCBI taxonomy): Eukaryota > Metazoa > Echinodermata > Ophiuroidea > Amphilepidida > Ophiodermatidae > Ophioderma > Ophioderma brevispina. The sequence goes on along the minus strand of JAMKCH010022245.1, from coordinate 2,021 downwards.
ATGGCTAAACACTAGAACGGACGTAACTAAATTACTAAACAAGCTACTGGGACGAAATTTGGATGACATATGCAGGAGGTAAAAACGCAGTGAACCATGAAGCGGATTTTTGATACCGTTGCCATGGCAACCGGCAATCGCCAATCACATAATTTCATGCGGAATTTGAATTTGGAACACAATTTTGAAATTCGGGCTTCATGGTTCACTAGCCCGATACAGTATGTGCTGAATATGTGTGCCAAATTTAATGTGCAAGCATGTAGCGTTCTCTAGTTCCGTTCGTTTTCGTTTTGGTTGTTGCGTATTTAACAAACGAGTTATAGACCTCGAAAACATGTAGACACAATTGAGGGCGATTGATGTGAAATATGGATTGTTTTTTAAATTTCATTTTATACTGAAGTATCATAATATTAATGAAAGAATCATCAAAATCGGTGCATCCATTGTCCTGAATTATTTTTAAAATAATTTTCTTAAAAGATCGCAGGGTGATGAAAACAATAAATACATAAAAAATCACTTACCCAGCATACATTTAATTACTTTTAAATTATGGACAAAATAATATGAGTATTTATTACTTCCGACTAGCAAAATAAATGCGTGTAAAATGCGTATATATAAATATCTTTTAAAATATCTTAAATATAACCATTCAAATGTTTCATATGATAAAGTATAGGAGACTTTGCCTTTTTGGCAAATTTCGCGTACACCTTTGATCAGCAATATATCGGGAAACGAGATGTCGATGCGAATCGAATAAAATGCATTTTGTAGATTACAATCTACACAATTAAGCCGTTTGCAATATATCATTTTCGATAATGGAAAACAATTTTTTACCAAAGTCAGCCCCATACCCCCTCCCATTAAGAATTTCAATTTTAATCATCATTGGTATGTTATAGTACCCTCAAACATTTTGATAAAATATTATTTCTCAATTAGTTGAGAAAAAGATGTAGCACGGGAAAAAAAACACAAAAAAAAAACAAAAAAACTCCCCCCCCCACCCCCCCCACCCCAAAAAAAAAAAACAAATATAAAAAAAAAAAAAAACAAGTATGTTTTTTACTATAAAAAGAGAAAAGGGGATTCACGTAGAGTTGTTTATGCAGGTTGCACCAGTTTAGATTTGCACAATAGGGAAAATGGGGAATTCCCCAGATGTAAACTTAGAATGATTCAGCTTGTTTATGCTTTTAAAAGATCAAAACATTGCACGATTGGGAATCCCCAATAGAGTTTATATATGAGTGATGTAAATTAGGGTGATGAAATTCCCCGATGCGTCCGCTGTGTAAGGTTGTTTATATATGAGAATGATGTAATGTTATTGTTAGAAAGGGGAATCTATCTGTGAGTAGACAAATACTATCACGGGAAGGACTCTCTGCCAGCATCCCCTACTAACAAGTGGCGAGAAGATAGCTAGTTTTACTCGGCATTAAGGAGCAGAAATCAAGTACCTAGTGCCAGGATATATAACTCCATGTGAGCAGAGTGCTGCAATTATTCTATGTAGCTTTAGCCGAAAGTGTTCGGAATCAAAATAGGATTCCAAATTGTGGACAGATAGAAATCGGGGTGATTATCTTGGACTGATATACTGTGGATTTATTTCGTCGAGGGACTTAATTGATCCTTGTCGTCTTGAACTGCTGGACAAGATTACCTTCAGGACTGAGAAGATTCCCTTGGAATATAATACCCCCCCATGAGGGTTTTGGATGAACTATGTGCGCTGTAAGTTGAAGTCTTCGCTGTGAGGCATATCATCGTTGAACTGCACCGCTTCTTGTGCGACATTAGGACATTTGAGGACATAAAGTATCAGTTATATAACTTGGTGTAATTGTGTGATTTTGATTTATGTATTTTTGTTTTGGACATACAAAATTCTTGAACCCAATCAAGTAAAGATCATAAAGCTGTTTATTATATCTATTTATACATTTGTGCAACAAGGACTCAGTTATTGTGTTTGAAAGTATTTCTGACCTTAGACGTCT